>OV121081.1:11167378-11322378 GCA_921293015.1 Phorcus lineatus | reverse complement strand
AGAGTGAAGGTTTGTTTTTAAAAAGATGTATATCTTATTCACTATGTTGAAGATAATATAATACATCAATGAATAATTCACGATCTCATTCAATCTATATTTCTTATTCTGCTTTTGCGTATGGGTCAAATCGGCATATAGTGGCAAAGTCTCGGAATCTGAAAAAAAAAAGAATTAAAAAAACTATACTTTAAAAGAAATGTGTTTAATAAATGTTCACAAACAAAGAAGAAAATACGGATTCGAAGCAATATCAAACAAGATATATACGCCTTTACTCTTTCAAAAAAATGATAACAGATTGGTACAATATAACAAACAAACATCTATTATTGGTTACCCTTGCATGGCCAAGACGGCCCCGAACTCCAGCGTCCTGCCGCTCATCAAGGCGGCATCGAGCTCCAGTTGTCCAGCCGCATTTCGTGCTCCGCCCTTGCCAACAAGGTTCTTCCCGTAAGATAAATCTTGTTCTGCAGCTACAAACATATATAACATTACTAAAAGTAAAGCCTATTGTGTGAAAAAAATGCCGATTTGGGGCAATTAGCATGTTACATCAAGGTCCTATATAAATCTTGGTTACATACACTTACAAATACCCATTTTCTTCAACAGAGGAAGCTACGCCATTAATTCCCATGCAAATTCGATCTGTTCTAATACAAGCCCTTCTCGAACTTCCGTTAGGTTTCCCTAGCGGCAAAATATTGCAGCATAAACTACCTTTCAATAATTCAGCCAATGAAAAGACCGCATGCATGGATAACACATCTGTTGTCACACAGTTGCTTAATAAGGCGAATGTGTTTTAAAGATGACTCAAAGTGCAAAGCGCATGTTCGATAAATACATGGAAAAATAGTAAGTTTGTTTCGTTTATATGTTTGGCTATGTTGTATGATTTTCCGGTGCATTGAAAGCAAGTTATTGCTTGAAAAGTTGAACGTTTCTTTGTTATATTAAATCTTTAACTACATGAAATGCAAGTTATTTGGTGACTAGAAGATTTTCTAATACTAAATATGCTCTAAGCATCCTAATGATTTCTTTACTTTACCAGAAATAAGACATATTATGCTAAATATTTTAAAAAATGAAATAATTCAAAGACCCTGTTAATATTTTAAACACATGTCACCATCAATATAAATGCTGTTGTACACTATCGATCTGTGTTTAAAAACAGTAACAATTTACCTTATATTTATTCGCATCTTTTTGTGTTTCTTATTGCACGAGTCAATTTTTTCAAAAGTGTCATTTTCAAGGAGCAAAAATCCAAAACATTTGTGTTGTTTATTTTGACGTTTATTTGCAAAAAAAAGTAAAAGATATATCAGTAATTTTACACATGTGAAATATGCACGCTTTAGCTAGCCTAATTAACGTGCAATAAACAATAAATGCGCTAGTTTGTAGTCATCATGTCAGTTCTGTTACCAATATTGTTAAACGATTTTAAACAATAAAAAACTTCAAATTTTTTCACCTATACGAATTGTAGGAGAAAATACACACGTAAAAGCATTAAGTACCTTTATGAATGGTACAAGTTTACAAAATATGTAATAATATAATTGAACAGTATCTGAACTCTTTAAATGACACTTAAAGGTTGAACATTTGATATATTTTCTATTAATGGCTGCATGAAAACTGTTTACTATAAAAATATAAAACAAATTTCCAATGTTAAACACTTCACGACTAAAATAACGTGGCCTTTAAACCAGTTGTTGATCAAAAGAGATCATAATTGTGCACCAAATATTTGTACATTTGACAGCATATTAACTCCATTATTCAGACCCAAATAACTACTGTTTCTTGGATTTGTTTGAGTAGTATATAAAAAGAGATAACTTGCACAGTGACAACGAATTCTTCAACTTGAAATGTATTTGTGTTCTTTATTATAACGTTTGAAACTTATCATAAGTTGGTTTCTTAGATTTATCTGATTGAAATAATTCAGAATAATCCATTATCATCATGCGCGGAATAAAATTTTATCAACAGAGATAGATAGTAGTTAGTATCATAAAGGTCTTTTAGGTATCTTAAGGTCAGTAAAGCGCACATAAAATCACCATTTATGCCCTGAGTGAGTGCATCTTCACAACATGTGTCACCCTTTGATAGTATTCGGCCAACATCAGTGACAGGTTTCTTGCTGAACGGCCATGTACCAACAACAACAATATCACTCATTCTAGCAATTGGTTTGCAATATCTGCTCTAGTCATTTATAAAACAAATAATCTTCGTTAGTTAATAAATGCCTTATCTCCCCTGATACGTAGTATTTGGAGGACGACTAATTATTACCAGCAGGTTGCATTATCGACTTGCAATAGAACACATCTATCTAAAGAATGATAAGAAATTAACTCTCGCGGAAAACTGACGACTCCTTGTGACGATAAAGTAACTTGTGATGTATACAATTTTCATTCAGTTACGTTTACCTTACCTTTTCAGGAATATTGGATACGCACATATATACATATATTTGACCAAAGCTGCCAGAAATACGTTAGACTTTTTAAATATCAATAACAACATTTGTGCCACCAAAACGACTGTTTTCAAAAACATTAGATTATAATTCTACCATATCACACTAATTTATCATTTTGATAGACCCATTATCATTTTTCATATCAAGCAACTTTTGATTGTAAAAAAACTTGGGGATGCTTAACTGTTTTACATGAGTATATTGAGTATGATTTGAGGAATGAAGACAACCGGGATTAACTGCTTTCTAATGAAAAAGGAAGCACGTCACAAAGAAATGGGAATATCAGTGGCTGATCCAATGGGGTAGGGAGGATATCTTAAAAAATAGGCCGTAAAATGTATGACCCCAACCTCCTGGTGACACCCCGCCCCCTTTCAGGATTTCGGGATCCTCTATCAATCTTTTCGGTAAAGTCACCTTAATTTTGCCTGAAATAAAGAATACTTATATGTATAAATAACGTCTATTTTCGACAAGAAGATTCTATATTGTTGAACGGATGAATATAGGGGTAAGTTAAGGATTTAAGGGCAAAACTTGACACATTTCCACATTTCGAAGCCAAATGTGACTGATTTCGTTGCTAAACTCATTTGGAGACATAAGTATATTCTGTTAGTAATCATAAAAAGCATTGTGCTGATCAAAATAACTGAGTATTCCTCTACCTTAATCAGAGACCTCTATTTTCTTTTAAATCCATGTGTCATGTCAAGGATATCCGAGGATGACTTCCAGCTTTGATTGTTTTCTTATTATCAGAAAGACCCCCGGGCAACAAAGCTCAACACATTTTACAACAAATCAGATTGCCAATTTCTATAGCGTAATTTTGATATAAGTATAGGTTCCCGATACACAATTGTGTCCTTCCCTTGATAAAATAATTCGAATTTGTAGATTTTTGGAGGTCTCGGAGACAACAATTCTGGTTTCGTTAAACTGATTAGTATGAATTGAAAATCTAAACTATCTAAACATTTCAATATTAATTACTGTCTTTTTAAGTCCTTGTTGCACGTGTGAGCAACGTAACATCAAATCTGTAATCGCATGTCTCCGAAATACGTGTATACCTATATAATAGTTAGCATACCCGAGACAGTTATTAAGAGACAGAAGGAGCTTAAAACACGAAACAAAAGTTCAAAAAGGTCAATTATAACAAGGGCAAAGTGACCTTCAAGCCTTTCACCTGTTTATGGTGTCTGTAAACTTAAAATCGGATTATCTGTTTTGTATACAGAGTCGCTTATGAGAGATTATACTACCTCCCCATTTAACCTAGGGGCGTTTTCATTTACGTGTCATAAACCAGTGAGTTATCTATGTCCTCTAGTCCTAAATGACATCCTCACAATCTGCATGCATCATTTCTATCGTGGATACACTATCTGTTGGGTTATCTAACTGGTATGTACATTTCCTTTTCTTTTTATTCAGACATGATTGTTGCATGGTGCCCATGCGCAGGAAGAGAGTAGGTGCCCATTTACAGTTACATCTTTTTAGTAAATTGATACGGGACCAAGAAGCTTACTTATCCAACATCAATTCTGATGCACGTGTAATTACAGAATTATTTTGAGACTTTCATAATCTCAGTGATAAAACAAATATGATAAAGATATGATAGTAAAGGTGAAAATGTAACGTTAGTGTTTTAACGTGTCCTAAAATAGTAAAGCTGCTATTGGACATTGTGCTTAATTATTTGAAACAGCTAGTTGCTCTTTCAAATGTAGTTAATTTTAACTTTTAATAAAGTTGAAATCCATCTCAAATTCTCAATAAATACCTTCTGTATATTAATAAGTGTCACAAGTGTAAAATTTCACATTTAGATTTAATACATCTCAATTTCTTGATATCTTTATATCTGAAAGAAAAATCGGCATCCTCAACAATAAATCATACATAAATATTTTCCTCTATAAATTGCATTATTGTATTCCTCTCAAATTATTGCGAAGACGGTCATCAGCATACCGCTAATGAAAACACGTGTACATACAGTTGTAAGGATAGTAGGATACACGTAAACATATATAGGAATTCTGGGAAAGCGGAAGTGTTTATGTTTCTTTGAGGTCCGTGAGGCGTCGCACGATCAATTTACTATCAGTTGACAGCTGTGACATTAATTTATACATTCCCATCAAGCCTGTCTGCCGAGGCTCAACTTTCTGATAGACATGAAACTGTTACTTGGGTTCCCTGCCTTGCCATACTAGAAGGTAATCCTCCAATATGTTACGCGAAGTGTCAGGTTCGGGCCTTAGAGCAAATAATGCCATCATAATAAGTGACTGGCTTTACTCATGCTCAGTTTGACAAAACTATCAGTGTAAATATGACACATTTTGTAATAAACTATCTCGTTATATATATGAAATCATCATAAAGATTTCTCTAATAAAAGAAAATTGTTTTCATATTTTCTAATTTTTGTTTCGTTGAACCTTATCGTACTCGGACCTGATAACAAGTGGTTGCACTTCCTGAGTGTCATGTTTTATTAGAGTTTTTTTTTATTTGAGACATGTCCGTTTGTGCTTATTGGTGTACACGAATTGCTCCAGTAGAATGAAAGGATAATACTTATGTTTCAGAAGTTTGTTCTGTGAGTGTTAACCTTATTGTTATCATGAGCTTTAAAGGTACACAGAATATGTTGTTGGAGTTGAATTTGTCAACCATTATTAATGATGTTATTTTATCAGAAGTAGTGGTTATCTCTGAATATAAGCATCCTAATGCTTATCAGTTCAGAGTAATGACAATAAACAGCTTGATGTCGTGATTTACGATAAAATAAACTGATAATGACGCGCGCCAATGACTCAAACGTAAATTTTAAAACTTATTAACAGCAGACACAACAAACATGAGTTGATAGTGTTACTTGTGTCATTTAGATAGTATACATGTTTAAAGGAAGCAGAATTTAGACTTTTAGCAATTAAGTATATGGCCATAGCTGCAGAACTGTAGCTATATTACTTCTTCTCCCTGTATCATGAAAAACCTAACTGATTTTAATATTTAATCGGTACCTTTTCTTTCAAGATCGAGTCCTGCACAACGAACATAATAACCCTGTAACAATTCATTAACGAAAAAATACTCTTCAATTGTTCTATAATATTGCATATATTGCTTGTATTTTTTTCATATTGTCATGATAATATTTAGTTTTACCGTTTGTTTATTTTGACATTCACTGCAACTCAGCGGTACGGTGATGCCATTTGAGTCTATTTTTAGATAGGAAAATTATGTAGAAATTCCCCATTTACAGTCACGGGTTGGTTAAATTTAAGACTGGTCACTAACATAAGAAACAAGTGCGCAAATTAGCAGCATTAATCAATGTTTTGTTGAAAACGTAAAAGGTAGTCAGCGACTTTCAAGTTACACTTTGTCTAAATATAGTATTATAACCGGTGTTTGAATTTATTTAATGTGCATTTAATGATCTAACAGTGTAATAGCAGTGTAAATATAATGTAACTGCACAAAGCTGAAGAAAAAAAGGGATTTTTTCAAAATCAGATAAATTAGTTCTCCTTGGAAAATCAGGTTTTTAAATATTATATTTGATGTTTTGGAAAGCTTGAGTTTAACAGTCCTCCATTACTTTCCTTTAAACTAATAAGCTATGAAAACCAATATGATTATAACTCCAGAACAAGAATGTGTATGACAATGAATGCCTAGCTTTAGTTTTAAAGGGTGGACATCTTTACAGATAAACCTTGACACTTTATGTAAAAATTGGGCACTTTCACCACCTTGGTTTGGTATGTTGATATCTTTATGATTTAATTTGATTGATACTGAAATGTTAAGATAGTTTTATATGCTAGTTTGTTGGCTACTTATGATTGAAAGAAATGTCCACAATCTATTTAAAACCTATGACTTATTAGTCCTTAATCAAATTATCAATAAGTTAATTAGTATACAAAAATGATAAATGATAGTATAGTTAACATTAACAATTTTCTCTATCAACTATCTGTTTAAAAACAGATTTTTAAGTTGTAAAAATCACTGCAGACACAAACACTAACTAGGCCAGGATAGAGTTTTACTTATGTAAATGGAGAGATTTCATTATTCATTTGTCCATGTGTTAAAAAAATTATTATGTGGTGAATAATGTGAACAGAGTTTGCATAAACAGTAACAATTGTGATATGGATATGCTTCAATTGCTGTTATGAAAGAAATGAAATCATGAATATTAAATCTCTCTCCTTTTGAATTTATACAAGGTATGTTTTACAAACATGCCATACGTCATATCAGAATATATTGAGGATATGGAGTCTCAAAGTAAATCAGTTGTTGTGTGCATACTATGAATTTCACGAAAATTAATGAGCTGGGCACTTAAGTGTGCTCTTTTCTTTTACAATAAACATTTTTAAGATCTTAAAGTGACACCGTCACCGAGTATGTTTCATTACTTTTGTATGTGGCTTTAATAGAGCCAAAATACTATATTGACCTGCGTTAAGTTCAAATTGCCAATTTAAAATTGCATATTTACCTCTTAGATGCCAAATTATAACATTTTCTTGTTTTCGATTGTAAATTAAAAACAGCCATATGAATGTTACAAAGTCGAAATTCTGCATTCCATTTAATTGTACATAAGTTAAATAACTTATACTTATCAATACCAACCTTTATTTCCCGTTGAGTCTGCTATAAATAAGTTACCGAAATGATGTTAGAGTAATTGACGTGCACCATAGACGTGGAATTACGTCTATGTCATCTTCTTAATTGGAGCTACGTTACTTCAATTAGTGAAAAGCGAGTTTTATTGCGTCATCGTAAGACGGAAGTGCCCAGATCGAGGTATAAAGCCTCGTTCCAGATGTGACCCCCCTTCACATTTGTTTTTTTTTTTAAATGGGCAATGTGAAGGGAAATGCACATGCATTTGTTATTTTTTGAAAATGGGCAAATGTGAAGGGATGTCGTATCTGGAAGGAGCCTTTATACCTTGATCTGGGCACTTCCGTCTTACGATGAATAAATTTTGCTTTTCACTAATTGAAGTAACGTAGCTCTAATTAAGAAGGTGACATAGACGTAATTCCACTTTTAAATTGGAGGTTGGTCTTTTATGAATACGTTACAAGTGATACTTACCAATGTCACTCTATGAGTATGTTTATAACAGCACATATATCGGAGCTTGACATGTCTATGTGGATTGCCTTGTTATATATTGTATATGACCTGTATCGATGTCTCCCGTGCTTGTGTGAAATAACACCATTTATATGAAGTTTGACATATTTGACCGTAAAAAACTTACACTGTGCCACTTTAAAATTAATTATAGTTATATAAATAACATATTTCTTTTTAAGAATTTAATTTCCTGTACTTAAGTTTCCTGTTAATGCTGAATAATTTCTATTTTCCTTGAAATTTGGAAGAAATGCATACATACTTTACAGAGATAGTTTTGTTTCAGGGACAGAACTCGTAATGAATGATTTTTATCTTACTTAAAATATTCATGTATAATATAACCAACCAACTTGATTGACCATAATATGAAAATAGGTTTTACAATTTATGAGTTTGTATATGAGGATTATTGCATAAAAATCCCAATGAGGATATATATTTATGTGCATGAAACCGGTTGCATGTTAAATAGGAATCACCTTCTTTGATCAAATTGATGTAATAATATATCACAAATCTTTGAAATCAAACCCTACTTCTTTTGGTGCGTAAAGTATTGCCATGAGTTTTGACTGATTAGCTGTGTTTTCAGACATGACCTTTCAGAATGAAAATGGTGTGATTAACTTCAAAGGCCTGTTGTTTGCTTTAATACCATAATCATATGAAAAGAAGTAATCTTTCAATGTGTCCATATATAAAATTGCTCTGGTTGTGGTTTTTTAAAAGTCTAATATCTATATTGATCTGAAACCATCATGTGCATTTAAGCTAATAAGCTATGATTTATGATGAGATTTTTCCAAAAAGAATAAGAGTTTGATAAACGCAGTGTAAATAATTCTTTACTTAGTAATGTCAGTATACGCGTTGTAACTGCTCCAGAAATGAATGTTCATGGATGTTTATGTTCAAGTCTTTTACTTCAAATCTTTTATTCGTATGAAGGCTATCGGCCCATATACAAGGATCTAGATATTATTGAATCTTTTTTTATTAGCAGTTGCTGTCACGGCAAACACGAGACAGACGAGCACAAGAGGAGTTGGTTCTGACCATCTGTTGAAGTGTACATAGTAGACAGTAACACACAATGGCTGGATGGAAATGTCTCGCTGTTGTGTTGATGTTCACATGTATCTCAGCTTCGCCTCTAGACGCTGACGGTAAGGACATACGCACTCCAGTAGATCCTGCCTCGGACAAAGTTAAAACCATTGATTTAAAGATGAAGGGAGCGCATCCGACTGAGGTATGTACTATATTCATACACATGAGTTATATCCATTTTTAACTCATCAAACCCAAGAGGCAAGATTAATTTTGTCCGGAAATTATTCCAAGCAAACTACAGTTTTTAAACTTATGTTTTAATGTGATATAAGACAATGTTAAGGATGACAACTTCTTTAGTTATTTTCATGATGTTTCTGGGCAACGTCTTGCCCCTTTTTCGGGTGGATAACTTTTAATGTGTTTGAAAATATTATCACTTTAAAGGATTTGATTTCATATTTACAGATCAGTAGTTGGTTTTTGAGAACTGCTTATTTTTATTACTATACAAATTTGATATATTTATTTGGGCAGATATTGCTAGCATGAATAATTCATGGTATATTCATATATCAATTGAAGTAAAGCCTGGTACATTTCATTGTTAAACTGAATATACTATCAAACATCAAGAGATGTACTGCTTTTCATAAACATATTGGCAGATGAGAGATAAACAAATTAACACATGTTGTACTACAGATTGTCGTTTATTTCGAAGAATATTTTTGCGTTTCTGTTTTGATAATGTTTTCTCGGAAATTGACAACTTAATTTTGATAATAATCTGATCTTAAACAATGCTTATCAAAACGTTGAGATAATTTACATAAAAGAATATCCATTTAAAACTCAAAAACTTTCATATATTTAACATTATTCCAATGTAAAAATTTTCTAATTTATCCAAATGTCCAAGTTGAATAACAATGATAATCAATATTTCACTACAATCACACTTGGTAGTATAAAAGCTGAGTATTTGTTGTATCAATTTAATCACAGTAGTGATGTTGGTGAGGAAATTCTCACTCTATGTTAGTTATGAATAAATTTTTAACGTTTTAAGTTAAGTGAAGGATAGAAGAACACCTTTCCAAATCATTTATAAAATTACTTAAAGAGCCACTCCATGAGTTGTTGGAGTCATACTTAATCAATGGTGTCATTTGATCGCGAAATATCGACTGTTACCAAAAAGACACATTTTAAAGCTTATTGTTTTTTTACAGTGACAATATGAAGGTAGAACGTCGCAATTATGATCGAAAACCGGATAGTGGCGCGCGTCAAATAGTCAAACGTAATTGTGGTGACTTATCAAAAACAGCCAGGAGGGCAGTTAGGAGTTAAAAGTGTTTGTTAGGTTATTTTACTAGTATCCATGTATATCGGACGTGATATCTACACCTCTGTGCATTTATAAGGTTGTTTTTAGATTTTCATGGAAAACCAGTATTTGTCATATATATGTCTTTTGGACATGAAAAGTTAAGATGTTTTGATTTTATATCACCACATATGACATTTAGGTTCATATCAAATGTAAATAACATGTTGTGAAAATCACGGAGTGGCTCTTTAAATGATTTTTAAAAATATCAGATGTTTTCTAAAAGTTGAAATGAATTGTAACGGCTTTCCAGAATGTAATCCAAACAAAGTTCTGTGAAGTTAGTATTTAGTTTAGATAAGAAACATACAAACCTAAAGGTATAAGTAAGTTACGTAGTTATGAGAATGATGCGTTAATCCAAATTCCTCTTCCTATCAGGCACTTCTTTTGTTACCATTAGTTTATTACGCAAACCATGCAAATGTTTTAGATTGCAACATTTGGTATCTTGTCACTTCATTTAAATTTATAAATGACAAAATTAATTTGTTAATTCTATCTTATATCTACAATTTTCTCAAACTCTGTAATTGATTAGACTAAAGTCAGTACAATTTGTTAGGTAAATTGGCCACCCAAAGAAAATTAAGATACTCACTTGAAAGCGAGTATGTTACACAATCAACCTAAAAGTTATAAATCTGTATATTAGTGTTACCAGCCAAGATTGATTGTTAATTGGATACCGGCTGACGGCTGTTGGAGTGGTCTTATTGCATACACTGCTTTAACTTCCTCTGCATTGTGATGGGTGGTTAAAGAGACATTGTGTCATGTCAGTCCTCGCCCAGATGTTACCGGAATTGAATGTATGTCAAATTGTCAGTATTGTTGGTACATCTCATATTGAAAAATACCTGATAAACAGCTCAATAAAGCTGGATGAATGCCAAAATGAAGCTGCATATATCTGATTTTAATCTCTGTATTTGATAGCTGTGAAACCTACTTGTCACAGATAGGGGTCTTTACTGTAAGGATCAATGCATTTTGCTTATGATCTAGAAATGACCATGGTTTTAAATTTACTTCTACTCTGTTATATTCACTTATGAAAGTCTTTTGTATTTGATAATTTAGTTTAAGATGGAAGTGTAGAATTTGTTTCAAACTCTTTTAGAAATTATTTAAATATGTCACAGGTTCAGGCCTTAATTATTTGCTGTGCACAAAAAACAGGACAGAGATCCTCATGTGGTAAAATCTTTGGCTGTAACATATCAATCTATCAATAAGAGAAAAATGTTGATTGTCATACATCTGAAGTGCAGAAGCTCATGATTTGGTAGAGAGATAAACATAGCACACACAGACAGTGCAGAGGCAGTTTTCTGATGAAAGGAAAAATGAAAAAAGACTGTCGGCATGAGATCTATGTAGTATGACATGAGATCTTTGAAAAGGTTTTATATATGAGTATCAGTTTTACTGTACGACCATTTTTGCAAGAGTTTTGCAATATTAAGTAGCCTATCATGACTAAAACATAATATATGTATCTTTTATGTTCAGGATGACGCCTATCTGTGTTCAAGCTATAGCATGGAAGACTTGCCAGAAGATGTCAACTATATCAGTAAGAGGAAATTGAAATATTTATAACCTTTTATGCATGTTTATCTTTGTAACTTACTTGAACTTGTAATTTTATTAATGAAATATAAATACTTGACATTAAAATACACACACACACATTATAGAATGAGGTGATATGAAGAATTTAAGTAATCACTGTCCTTGAACAACTGAATTATTTTCTTTAAGATCAGATGAGTGGTGTAATGTATTACTTATAAATATTTAAAAACATAAATCGTTCAATGACCAAGGCAGGTTGTTATGTCATCAATATGATTACCTTGAAAAATCGTTATTCTTTTTCTTTACTTATCAGTTTTAGTTATATGTTTTTTTCATATTTCAGTCCAGTTTGAGGCTAAGGCTGATGTGAAAATAGCTCACCACATTCTGCTGTTTGGCTGTGACGGCGCTCCTGCTAGAAGTCATGATATATGGTAAACAAAAATAGCCTTATATTAGTACTGCCCTTCTCTAATAATTCTTTTTTCTAATCCACATTATGTGAAGGGCATGTATTTCTAGTTCACACCAGTTGAAATAGTCCAGATTAACACAAAGATGATAATGTCAAATATGAAAATAATTTTTAATAGTTTTGTATGACAGCATAAAGACTGATTTTGAAATAATCATTTCAGGAAGTGCCCTGCAGTTTGCAGTCATGACGCTCAAGAGCAGATCCTCTTTGCCTGGGCTAAGGCGGCCCCGCCCACGAAATTACCTCCAGGTAGGATTTGTATTCATTGCTTTTGTTGTCATAGACAGAGTTCCTTCAGAACTATTTGGTTGATAAGCAGGGTGTCTGTTTTATTACACTGTTGATATATGTAAATCTATTTTAACACCAAGAGAGCTGTTGAATAAATTGAACTGATGCATCAGTATTTCTAAGTCGATCTGGTATTCTGCTAACATGCCTTGTGCCTCTTTTGCTCATGTTGGTGTGCATTAAAATAATATTGTTAAAGATACAGCTAGCCTTAGAATACATTAAGAATCAAGCTCTATCAGTTGTGTAATTTTTGTAAAAGAAAGTTTTTTTCTAATCTGACTGCAAAAAATATGTACAGTTGCTACTCATTAAAGTAAAACTTATGACATTTAAGTAAAGACTGGAAAAGTAAATAAGGTTAAGTAAAATGAGGATTGGAAATGACTCTTTTTTTGGTAAAGTCTTTACTTTGGTAACAGAATTGATTTGGGATAAGTAATGACTTACATTTTGATATTTGATATGACTTATAATGAATAAGTTATTTTTCTTAACAAATTGTAACTGTATGTCTGTATGTGTTATCTCTTTTGACTAGTTGCTAATTTATACCTTCCAACTGTAAAAGATGTCCATATCTATCCTGACACTTTTTCACTAAATTAACTGCCTTATTTTATTCAATAATATTTTGTTGATATGTTCTCAGATGTTGGTTACCGGGTTGGAAGGAAGTCAACCATAAAGAACATTGTGCTTCAAGTTCACTACAAACACAAGTTCAATGGTAAGTGTCCCAATATCATTTCTTCACCATCCTGACATACCATCTGGAAATTTGGGCCTAACTGTAATGAAAAGAGCTCTGTACAATTCATGAAAATAGCTTTGAATAAGCTATCTAACTCTTGATATTTGTTCTGTGATAGGTCTTTAAATACAGTTTCTTTCTTTTTGCATTTCAGAGAGTGCAGGAAAAGATTATTCTGGAATCCAAGTCTATGTTACCCCTGAAAAGTGAGTATTGGAATTGTAATGGGTTTTTTAAGTTCAAGAATGAAAAACTTTCTACAATACTGTGACTCCTTCACTCTTTATTGTCTTCAGTTATTGGGATCAAAGATTTGTCAGTTGATAAGGGTTATTGTTCCCTGTTTCTATGTGTAGTAGTTGTTAAATGGTTAAGGAGGACAAGGAATTTTATGGATAATCAACTTCTTTAATATAAAGATAGCAACATCTCTATCAGTATGATAAAAAAGTTGACAATCCATAAAATTTCCTTCTCTTCCTTTATCTGACAACTTCTAGAATGACACTCAAACTGTTGTTAAATGGTTGCTTGATAATTGTCCTGTTTATTAATTTACATCATCTCTTTCTGCAGACAAAAGTATGTTGCTGGCATCTATTTGTTACTGAGCATGTATGTCAACATACCGCCAAACACACCAGGTGGGTACAGTATTACACATGTAGCAGTCAAATATCTCAATGTATATGTATATACCAAATGTAAACCTCTTACAAACAAAAACAAAAACCTCTTTTGACTGAAAGAAATACAGGTGTTCCACTAAGTGTCTAATGATTATTTCCAAACAAAAACAATTTTTCCAAGTTACCTTTTGAAAGAATGGAAATTCACTTGTTCTTATGTACAGGAACTTTTCTATAAGTACAATTTAAGAATACATTATTAACTGTGTATTTTCTGATGTAATACATATATGTAAAGTATGTGAATGCCAAACTTTTCCAAATCTGAATATAATATTGCTTCATTTCGCTATGTTTCCTTTATTCATTTTGATTTTCTACATGTTCATCTTCCAGTGACACACGCGGACATCAGTTGTGAGTTTGACATGGAGAAGCCGATCCATCCATTTGCATACAGGACTCATGCACATTCACTAGGTAGGATAATCATCAATTTATTACATTTCAATAAACCTTAGGCTGACAGACATAAAACTTTCCTGATAAACTATCAGCTTGATTGGCTTATTCAAAAAGGACATGACTTAAACATACCATGTGTTGATAGGATGTTTAATTTGAACTTGGCAACCAGGGCCCAGATTTTTTAACCTTTAAGATAGTCATAGTTCAGTGTTATGGAATGGTATTTGTGATAAATGGTATAGCACTAAGAGAGCTTTGAAAATGTAGGTCCTAGTTTAGAGTATGGATTCTACATTGGTCATGACTCTCATGTAATGTTGCTGCATTTCTCCATTACAATTTCTACTTTGGAATGAGAACTGTCAAACAATTCTAAGTCACCAATGAACAAACAGACAGCTGAACTTGTTTACTAACATACAATTGAAGTATTTTATATTAGCAAAAAAAGTCTATCATGGATTTAATCCATTACCAAGGGTATTCCTCTTCTAAATCCATCTTGTTTTCTTTCAGGTAAAGTCATCACTGGGTATGTGTACAATGAGTCGTGGTACGAGATTGGGAAAGGTAACCCTCAGTGGCCACAGGTAGGATATAGTTTGATGATTCTTTGAGAGTCCTTTTTTTCATGTCTTGATTATATCATTATAATACCTTATAGCTACTATTAATCCGTAATTATTGTTTCTAAACATTCTCTCTAGAAAACAGTTTACAATATGAATGTGGAATTAACAATGTTTTATGTTGTTTTCTTTGTTCCTCATTATTTCTACAACGCTGGAAGAAATAAAGCTATGGTTAAGCTGTATTTACAATTTAGTTTATAGTAAAGCTTTTCTTGTTTAGGAATTCATTCAAAATCTTTAACACTGCTTATGGCTAAACTATTGCCCAAGCAACATAAAACGATAACTCACTCACTGAAGACATGTATGCCTTAAACTTCATACAGAAGTTAAAACTTCTTGGTGAAAGAATACTCTTAGGTTTATCCTAATACGTTTATGAATTATCTTTCAGGCATTTTATCCAACTAAAGGAAACTATGTAGTCAAGCCTGGTGATAAAATGGTAAGAATGGCAGTTAATATAGACATTTCAACATATCTTTGCTGTTAACAGCATCTTCAAGGGGAGGGGTATCTTTTTTTAAACAGTATCTGTGTGTCATGATTCTTTAAGCAATGTATCTAATGTTTTGTTGATAACAATGACTAAATATTTGGTCCATATTTTGGACATATCCCAGAATGCTGTCAATTTGACAACCTTGACGCCTTTTTAAAAGGTCACTGACCTGTAGACACCTTTCAAACTCTTGTTAGCAAGAGCTAATGGATCATTTCACTGCTTCTCTTCAGAATCTGTTCCCTCCGCTTCTTTTTACTGGAAGATGAAAACTTGTAATATGTACATCTTGTTTGATTTTTTTAGCATGGGCCTTAAATGTTAGTGGCAAACACTTGCATTTACACATTATCATTTAAATACTTGTTAAATAATCTTTGAATGAAGCAGTGGATAATTTACTTTATTTGTTTTACTTGAGATTGTTCTTTCTATTTCATACAGGTTGCCAGATGCACTTACGACTCCATGGGCAGAAACAGAGTCACTCACATAGGGTTAGTAAGCCTAGTATAATCAACCTCCTGATAGGTTGTTGTACTTAATAACCATTGTTGCTTATTTCAGATTTTATGTTCCGAGTAAAGGCAATTTGTTTTCCTTCACTTTTTGAACTTTTTAACCGTCTTTGATTAAGGTTGTCATAATTGATATAAATGTTTCTACATGTTTTATCTTTTACTACAATAAAATGATTTAACAATATGTCAATTGCTAAGGTGTTGATCTACAATATCTTGAACATTAATGTTGAAACAGTTGATTGTTTTGTTGATTATTTTTGATAAATAAAATCATGACCTGTAAATAGTGTGAACAGTAAACAAGTTTTCTATTAAGATATGTCTATGGTTTCTAACCCTTTTGAAAATTGCTTGCTTTTAACTGATAACTTTTGACTTTCAAAACTCAAAGGTTGTGCTGTTTCTAATACATTGCCCTTTTTCTGATCAGAGCAGTTGAGATTGATATATCTCTAAGTCTATTGGAATGTTTATTGTGTATTCATGTTGACAGTGCCACAGGACGTGATGAGATGTGTAACTTCTACATTATGTTCTACACGGACTCTGATGTGAAGACACCTTACCATCAATGTAACGGTGACAATCTTCGCTCATTAGTAGAAGACATACCAGCTGACTCTGACAAACCTCTGCCACCAAACCCAGCTCTGGAAGAAGAGGCCAAAGGTCACCACCACAGTCCTCATCCATCGCAATCCTCGGAACCCTCAGGTAAAGATCTTAACATGCCCTTCTTTGGTGAACAGCGCTATCCAGATCAGGAGGACTATCCTGATTATTCCTTGTATTCCGAGTACTTGAAGAGTCTTGGACCTCTGAGAAACCAGAAGCGCTATGGTCAAGACTACTATGAAGATCTTGGTGGCGGCTCTGATCCTGAAATGGGTCTATATCAGCAAGGTATTGCCAGGAAGAACCGTAACAGAAACAAAGCATTTGAAGAGATGAATCGCCAGCTGAATATGTTTCCGGGGTTGAAGCAGCCTTCTATCAAGGATGACTCTGGGTCCAGAGGGTATGCTGTGAAGCCCACTGAAAGACCTCAAGGGCAAGGGGAGGGAACTCCAGATAAAAAGAAAATTGATAAGCAAAAGGAGCACAGTTGTAAGCACAGTTGTTGTGGCATGTTGTAGACAACTGTATGCTTTGATGTTCTTTTTCCCAGCAATCACAGCAGATGTGTCTGTAGACCTTCTGACAGAGGATTGCTATTGTTGTGTAGATAATGCAAGCACTGTGCTTAGTCCATGTTGTGTTTTTATAGATGACACTGTAGTCTCTCCAGTGTTGTGTAGATTCATTGGCAGATCCGGTGGATGGGGGAAGGGAGAGGATTAGAAGTTCTAACCCCTTACTCCTCATGGGAAAAGTTTTCAAAAATCGAATATGCAATGGGTGACCCCCGAAGGTCAACACCCCCTTTCAAAATTCCTGGATCCGCCACTGACATTGACAGTTGACCCAAACTAAATGTATTCATTCGAGTTGTTTCATGCAGAGCTGTTTGTGCTTGGAATGATTCAGATGATATGTTGCATAATTGTCTGTAAGCAGCTTATGATATGACATTCTTATACCAAGTCTAATGAGTATTTTACTGCATGGAATGTCCCCTCTAATAGATGAGATAGCTCATTTGATGCTATGAAACAATGCTTTGAATTCCCGTTCGCTTTGTCTATATGTTGTGACTAACATAGGTAAGATATATACATATGGCCCTTATATCAATAGAAACAAGTAAGCTCATGACAGATGTGACTAGATATTTGTTGCATGTTTCACTTTAGATATATTTTTATCATGTTGTCATCTCTTTCAGTGTTTTAATGTATTAATGATATTTTTATCAAAGTACAATAAGAAAAATTTTTGTTGACTAAGTGTCCATGTATAATATGGCATGAAAAAAATCAACTTACGGAATACTCTGTACAATCTTAAAAAAATACCAAAACATTGAAGGTACATGTGATTAAAAGTCAAAAGTGTTAAAATGAATTCATCTCTTAATGAATAATCTTATTCTTCCAAATTTAAAGAAAATGACAAAGAAAAGTTGGTGAAAATTCATTACAAGCAAACTCTTACATGTTTTTACTGAACTGTTTCAGCCAAAAGCCCTGAGGCCCTCCATCACGACACAGCCTGGCCACGCAGCGACATCAAGTACGGACAAGTAGGGGGAGTGGCCACTGATAAGGATGGAAATGTTTACATTTTCCACAGGGGAGCTAGGAAGTGGACAGAGTAGTAAGTTATACATCTTATTATCTCTGATTGTTTCACTTTTTATAAGAAATTTTAGTCTCAGTATGTTTCAAAAGCTTTTGATGAATCATAGAATTTTGTTAAAATTTCACAAAGAAATATATTATCTTTTAAGATTTATGTTGAAAATGTTTGAACTTCAAATCCAATCTGTGTCATGTGAATTGATTTCGACAGGGTCAAATGACACCATATCATAATGCTATTCAAGCATTAATTAATGACTATATGATTTATTATGATGTGTTAATATTTGCATCATTTCATTTCAGTACCTTTGACAATTTTAACAAGTTACTCACAACGGAGCCAATAGCCGAGAATACCATTGTGATCCTTGACAAGGATGGCAAACTCATTCGGGAGTTTGGAAGTAACCAGTATGTAAATTGTATTTGGATATTCATATTTTGTATTGTACAAGTATATATATGTAATTATTTGTAATTAATTGAGTCTTTTACTATAAAAAGACTAATGAATACTCCTGCAATATGTTTCCATCAAAGGCAATTAACTGAATCTTGTCTTAAAGGGCAGTATCAATTTTCTATAGGTAGATAATGTGATCTCAGGAAAACGTGATTGAATGTTTCCATTTGCAAGCCAATGTTTTTAATCCAAAATAAAATGATTAAGTAAATAGAATAAATATACCATGCTTTGCAAATTTTTTTCCCTACCTCAGAGGATTAAGATGTGTTAACACAACAATGGCTGCCAGTGGTTTTTTCTTTATACTTGATTATTTCCTCTACAGTTACAGATGATTGGGTTGAATAAGGAGATGACCCCCTGGAGATAATGCATTTGTCATAAACTAATTTTTATTAGGGTAAATTTGAAGAAAAATTTTTTTTCTACTGGCCCTATATTTCTTGTAAATTTTCTATGGGCCTAATATGTTATTTGTGTTGCGTTTGAAGGTTTTTCATGCCCCACGGTATTGAAGTGGACATGAAAGGGAACATATGGATTACAGATCTGGGTCTTCATCAGGTATGGTTCATAATTCTAAGCCTTTTTGATAATAAAGGAGACTTTACTTAGCAGTATTAGTTCTCTGGTAACAATCGGCATCGTGCCAGGAACTGTAGGGAGAGAGGATAGAGAATTGATATATACTATTTATGATCCTGTTAAAATTGATTGTTGAATGTTTGGAAAAGTAAATTTTTTTTAATAAAAGGAAGGAAAAGTATTGTCTCAATGTATCTTTTTTACCAAGTTGTAGCATGTTTAGTTTTGAGACATTATTGTGTCAAATATGAACATTCTGGATTATGACCGTTAATGTATTCCGGTAACATGGATATACACTACATGTTTTCAACATATGTGGAACATATCTTTAAGGAGAAAATGTAGGAAGGTTGACATTCAAAGTAGAAACCTTGTTAAGAGTGAACACCAGTGAAGTAAGATATTTTTAAGTTCTATTTTCATTACATCAAAATGTTACTCACAGTGAGGTTTGAAGTCATTTTGCTCAGTTGTCATACAAGGCTAATTTGTAGTATTCTCTCACAATCTGTTTCTATCACAGGTGATGAGAATTCCAAAGGGTGCGTCTGCTCCAGACCTGATTGTTGGAAAAGCTTTTGAACCTGGCAGTGACAATGAACATTTCTGTAAACCCTCCGATATTGCTGTCATGGAGTCCGGGGAGTTCTTTGTGTCTGATGGGTAAGCGATTGAGCACTATCAGTCTAGTAACATTGATTATAAGAATAATCAACAAGATGCGAGGAATTACGGTTTATCTGTCCTGAGTGGATAATTGTTATAAATTCTGAGCTTTAGCGAGGAATTTATCACAATAATTCACGAGGGACAGATAAACCGTAATTCTGAGCTTCAAGTTGGTTATTCTTTTTCTTACCCATGTCAAATCTAAGAATATTTACGGTACTTTTGGAAAATACCTTGGTCAAGGCGAGTTGCAAATAACCTCGGTCTTTGTATTCATGCGCGACGAACAACGATTATGTCATGGCACAGTTAAATGTAGTCTCTGCCATTAACTACATGTTTGTGGATCATACATTAAGCAAGACAATCCTAGATGAACGAAATAGTAAAACAAACCATATAAAACATTTTACATTGACATACGAAATTAAAAACAATGTTTGTTTTGAAATCTCTATGACACGGGTACGCTCAACTCACTGAACGAATGAATAGAAATAGTTCTGTCAGCCAATCAAATCTTGAGTTATTTTTAGAAAAACTGTAATTCCTGTGACCATTATGAAAACTTTAATACCTGGCATATTTGTGCCCGCTTTTGTAAGAATTACAGTTTGTGGTATTCGGTAAGCACCATCAATGTCCATCCATCCTAAACACCTTGTAAGTGATTGTTTTCATGTTATCTGGATTTCTTGCAGTTTCTGATCATGTATCAGTGCAAGATAAAGTTACAATAGAGTGAAACTACTTTTTTAAATACAATAAATACAGTACAGAGTGATGTGATAATCAATTCCTTTATTGTTTTCAGTGTTTGGTCAGATTTGATTTTATAATCTCATTCTGTAAAATGTGGGGTTGATAATATTTGAAGATCTATTTATATATTTTACTTCATTTAGGTACTGCAACTCTCGTGTTCTGAAGTTCACGAGTAACGGGACGCTGCTTGATGAGTGGGGACAGAGTGGCTATACACCTCCAGGTTTGTAGCTATAATATTTGTTACGTTTTTTTTTTAAATAGTACCGTTTCATATCTTCAAGACAAGATTTAAGACCTTCAATTCAATGGTCATGAGTCATGACTAACTTGGATAATGCCAAGTAGTAAACTTAAGGTCAATTCATTGCTGTTTTTAAAGTGATAAACCTAATCAATTGCATCTCACATTTAACCTTAAAATATTGTGCATCTTCAGCTTGGAACAAGCTCCCCCAAAGTTTACGTGACTGCTCTTTTTATCAAACCTTTAAGGCCCATTTGAAAACTCATCTTTTCAAGATGCGTTTCAGGACTTGTTGTCTTTATATGTGCGCATTGAGCATGCTATGGCATGGAGAAATGCGCGATAGAAATACTCTATTATTATTTTTATACTTTTCTTGTGTTTCTTATGTCTCGTAAATGTGTATTTGTTATATATATGCAGGACTAGGAGATGTGCCAGCTGGCATTTTCAGTATCGTGCACAGTATCACGGTGGCTGAGGACAAGAATCTCGTGTGTGCGGCCGACAGAGAAAACGGCAGAATTCAGTGCTTCGATTTGGACGGAAAATTCAGATACATTGTCAAAGACAACTCCTTTGGATCAAGACTCTTTGCAATCGAGTATTGTCCCTTGCATGGTAAGTAGCAAAATACCTGAGTTGATATGGTAATTAGTCACAATGTGTGTAAGTGTATGATTCAAGTAGTAACTCATGGCCATCTCTATAACATCAATTACTGTTTGGAAAATACTGAATTGCTGAATTTCAAATAATGAGTCTGAATATAAATGTTCATATGAAAATGCGTTTTAACGCGCATCCTGCAGAATTACAATGATTAACTTTCTAAATCAGTGTCAATGAACAAGTGATTGATTTTCATAATGTGAGAAAATATATATGGAACGGTAAAGAGATCAAGTGTTGGATCTTAACTCCTTATTATGTATATATTTTGAAGGGGGTCTTCTGTTTGCCGTCAATGGTCCCAGTTTTGACGGACCACGAGAGAAGGTGCAGGGTTTCACTGTGGATGTTGACACTGGTGAAGTACTTCAGAAGTGGAACACTGATAAGGTAGGTAGTTTTGCAATAACATGATAAGATTTTGGTAAAAATCATGATATATAAAACATACAGGATAGTAATGAAGTTGAAATGGTTTCTCTTCAAAGTCTGAATAATTTATTTTCATGACTCTTTAACCTCCAGGTATTTCATGATTTTTTGAGAATCTTTCTATATGGGCGCATGTAGGTCATTTTTGTCACGAACAGGACATTTGTAACCTTCCAACCTTTCTTGATATCCCACATTTAGTGCTATCATGTACTCATGATCAGCATTGGCCTTAAAAATTTCATTTTAGGTCTCAATTATAAAATACCTGTTTAATCTCATGTAAATATCCATATGTACACATTTTGGAAGTTAATGAGGAAAATGGTAATATTATTACATCCCAGTGTCTGTATCCCTGCTGTTCTAGGGACTCGAGGACCCCCACGATATTGCTGTGGACCCATCAAACCATGCAGTGTATGTCGGGGAACTCACCGGGAGAGTCTCAAGACTGGCTATGGATGTCAAGAGCTCAACTAACACTGTCATTGGTGAGTCCTCTTGTGGTCCGGCAAACTCATCTTTTATCAAACAGAGTTTTGACTTTAAGAAACCAGCTCTTTTTAGGGTTAAAGCTAATATTGTTATTCAGTGTTTTTATTTCTTTATCATGTTTCTCATGTAAGTTTTAAAGGATGGCAATATGATCTGTATGCAACTGTAACCAATATTTTGCATAAAGATTAAAGTAAGATAGGTAATTTTTGTCTATGGATGACAGTAGACTGCAACAATATGTGTCTGCGAATTATGACTGAATACAGGGACAATTTCTTTGATTTAGATGTGCCAGAGAAGAAGGGTTTCACATCCAAGCCCGACACTACTTCAAAGAGCCCAGGAGCTGTGTCAGATACCTCAGATAAGTCAGCATCTGATGGGAAGAAAGAAAAAGAAGAGAAAGAATCCAAGTACTTTGCATCGATCATCATCGGCGTCATGTTGATAGTGCCAGTGATCATTCTGCTGGTTGTTACAATCATCATCAGGTTACACCAGTCAGGTGGGTCAATATTCACTCTTTTTGCTCCAAGGATCAAGTTGCACTTCAGGGATCACAACCTTTCAATGCAAGCTTTTGCAATGTGACACTTACATATCACCCCTCTATGAACGCAGTTGTCGACATTGCCATGCTTGACTCTGGATCAATAAATAATTTCTGGGGGGAGGGGTTTAATAATCAAATAAATCTTAATATAAATATAGATTGTTAGAAAATGAACCACTTGGATTCAAAAGATGTGGTTACATATAGAAATATGAAATTGTTATCAAGTGATTTACGGACGGAAGAGATGTTTAGATAGTGTTTCATGTATTTGACTTTTGGGACAGAGGAATTGAAAAATGATTTCAGGTATTCGCAATGAATTAATTTCCTCTTATTTGAGGTCAATATATATATATAACATATATATATATATATATATATATATATATAAAAGTTCTGTCATCAGGAATCATTTTCAGGAGTCAAGATAATGTTTTAGTGTAATATTATTGCGAAAACTTAAACACTATTTATCCAGCTGACTATTCTTGCAGGTAAAATATCTTGTTTCACTGGAAGGAAGCCCAAAGTGTTCAGTCTGCAGAGTTTCCTTGGCAACTCGCATAAAGGATTTGACCGATTGAGTACAGAGGAAAGTGACCACGAACTTGACCCATTGGACGATTCAGACCAAGAGGAATATACAGCTCCGAGCAGGAAGCAGAAGGCGTGATTATCTCCCCTTATACCTCATTCCACATGACACTCCTTGCCTTTATATGTACAAAACAGCTTGTTCCAAAATCAGAATAGTTTGCTCTATTTTTCATATAGCAGTCTAAGAGGCATTAAAGAAATGAAAATAATGCCAAAAATGCTTGTCAGTGTATGACACTCATATTTCATGAAATTAATGACTGTTTTTCATCAATGATAAAGTAGACATAAAATGAGTTTTTTGCATAGTATTATTATTTTAATGTTGATTAGGAGCAAGTTGGTCATATATATTTTGCTTGAATTGAAAGCAAAAGGCTGTTAAGTAAAGTTTATGAAAAATGATATGAATATATTGGACATTTTTTGGAAGCTTTTATTGGTTGTTAAGTATTCAACATTTGTTATGATTATCATATCCCTTCATCATGATATAAACTTAGTAAGAATATGAAAAGTGTTAATGAAACTACGAAATAATTGTAATTATATCATAATATTTATTGTTGGTGCATTCTTTCTATATTAAATCTGACATGTATGCAAAATTTTCTGATCTAACAAGAATCTTTCTTGATTGCTTCTTTTGTAAAAACATTCCGATTCTCTTGTCATGTCAACGAATGAAGAAAATTATTTTTGTTTATGTATATATCAGAATATGTTATGTATAGATCGCACACCTGGTGATATTTAATGAAGTTGTCCCATTACGGTTATTTTATGATTTGTTTTAGATTATTGTACATGTTGAAGTATTTTTTTTAGAGAAAAATGTACTTATTGTTAGTTGTAGTGTACATACATATCATGTGTTTTTAAAATCAAAATGAAATAAAAACTACTTTTTGCATAGACAAATGAAGATAAATTGAGGATTATTTAACTTCATGGCAAGATTTTCATTTTATGTAAAGATACATTTTAAATGATAAAGGCTATTATTTATCATTTTTTAATGCCTTAATGTGTACATCTACACAAGTTAGTGGATGTATTTGAAGAAAATTTGTATTTTGAACTATGTTCAGTTTCTAGTGGGGTGGTCGATAAATTTTAAAAATCCATTTCAAAAGTCAGTTGTCTTTTACCTTGTGTCAAGTAAGCTTGAAGTCAGATATTTTTTCAGGTGTAAAGATATCAGTGTTCATGCACTTGTAAACTTTCTCTTATATCCCCTTATTTGAACACTCATTAATATAGAAAGGATAAAATAGCATGTATGTGATATGACAGGCTTGATATTATTCTAATAAGTGTGATTTTGTAACACAATCTTTTTTACACAAAACTCAAGGCCACAATCCACTGAGTCTATCAGATGATGAAATAGAGTTGTCAGAGTATAATCTCTCGGTAAGAGTATAGTGTAGTCACAATCCAAATATGTTTGCCATGTTTATTTTCTGGCAGCATAATATTTAGATATTTCATTTTAGGATAGACACAACATAATATTTTCCTTTTGGGATAATTTTGAACAGTTTTTATCATTTTCTTTTTAAACAAAATAACCACATTTTTTTTAAAATAGCATCTTTCATGACTTAAAGGGTACCGTATATTCATTTAGTATGTCAAACATTTGATTATACATGTGTTATGTTTAAAGTTATTTTTTTATCAAACCAAAGTTACTAGTGTTCCTTTCACTAACATTTATGCTTTGGTTGTGGATATGCTTCAATATTCAGTTACTATATAACCCAAGAAAAAGTCTTTACCATTTATTTTTTTATATCATTACTATAGTTTCTATTGTCATATCTTATGTCACTACCCTTTTTTGTATTCAGTGACTGAAGTTAATATTGATAATGGCTTTTCTATCCCAATGGGATAACTGTTTCACATCTGATACAGTTCTCCAGGATAGAAATAATACACAAAGACAAAGCAGCTAAAAACATTATATACATCATAATGTGAATCGAAATGAAGAAGTTCTTTGATTGGATGAGAAAAAATGTCTCTTTAAAAATTATCCAAGATATACCTGCCAGTAAGCATTAATATGGAAATGGATATGGAAGAGGTTAAATATGATGAAATTTGCATGTCTGAATGCAATGCAGGGATAGCATTATCATCTTTGTAACTGTGAAAATGTATTAGAAAAAATGTATGGTTTGCTTAACACTGGTCAGTTGTTATGAAATCGTCAAGTTGATGTTTAAAATTATAAAAACATCTATTTATTTCATTCTCTGTCTTAAATTATCATGTTAAAATGTTGTTTTTGTTGTCATTGTTTTTTCCTTCAAAATTATGAAATCTTGTTACAAAATATGTGATTATGGCTGTGTGTATCTAGTTGGTTAAAAATATCATTTCTCATGATCTGTCAACATGATTTATAAATTTAGGACATATAAATTGAAATTATTAAGCTTGAAACAATTTTGGGCATGGGATCAACCCACAGAATTATATTGTTGAAAAAAATTATTTGACATTTCAGCATTTTTACCATGAAAAACCTAATGCTCCTTAAGGCAAAGAAAAATGTGTTTCTGCGGGAAAGAGTGTGCTTCCATTATGCAAGTTTGAAGCATTTCTAGGCTGTTCATCTTATGACAACAGTTTAAAGTTCCTCACTATTTATTTCCAAGAAAATTTTCAAATAAATCCTATGCCACTGTCACTTTTAAAAATATGCCTCAAAATAATTTTATTTATCATTTGAACCAATATCATGTTTTCATTAAAATAAATTTTAACAGAAAGATCTCTTTTTTCTTGGTTTATAAGGAAATTTAAATAGAAGTGTTTAGATTGGAGTGTTTACAATGTTAAGGAATTCCATCTTTTCTTCACTGGAAAATTTCCAGCTGTCAACACTCATTATTCATAGTCCCTTTTCTGTTCAATCATATTTGTGGTGTTTCGTCCAGTTTTGTAACATATATAGGGTAAACTTTTAGTAACAAAACAATGGAAATCAATAAAGAATTCTATTTATTAAAACAACAAAAATGGAATTCTAGTCATACTAAACACAATGCAGATTTGACGTTTTGTCTTTTGTTGATGATGTATTTCAGCAGCATAAAAGATTTGCCACTTTTTCACCTGTTTGATAACATTTTTACTGCCAAGGACTAAATGATTCTATAACCACTCGCCTCTTGAAACAGTAATTTGTTGTTTTGACAATTCCTTAGTCAATTTAATGTGTCAGGGTGCCTGTCAAAAATTATATCAAGCAATGTAAACTGTGATTGTCTGTCTGTTTTGTCTTGGAATTGCATTTATTGTTGTTGGCCTCTGTATGGAGGGTACTAAATGTAAAAATAAATTGGATTTATGAAAAAAATTTCTTTGTTTTTATGAAGATAATGAATACCACTTCTGTTGCCGCATGATGAAAAGGTATCAGTAGAGCTATGGCAGAATCAAACTATAGATGTAGTGATACATATGATACATATATCTTCACAAATCTAAAGGAATATCCCCATATTCTTCAGGCTAACTAACCCCTGTCAGATTAATAATATACACAAAGGATTTACTTTATCATCCCCTTTTTTGTAAAGTTAAATGCGGTGCTCTGGGAATTTTAGGAGAAAGGAAATTTATTGACTGCTCCAGATACAACAATTGCTCATTTATTGACTCTACCATATGCAAAATTAGTGAAAATATGAGAAATATTGTGATGGTATTGCATTTTCACTTAAAAGAATAATTGTCCATTGGCAGAAACTTAACAAACTTAAAAATGTATTCATTGTTAACATTTTTTCTACCGAGCTGACATTCATAGACCAAATTGATTAATTAAGTTTTTAGCTCTTCCGGCCTGAAAGGCCTGATGGGCATATGGAGTGGCATGACATCCACCAGTCTATATTTAAACATTCACTATTTCATTTTCTACTCCAGAACCATTGACTCAGTAAATCTGAAATCTTGTGTACAGACTCCTTTGCTAAACATTTTTTTAATTTATAGATTTCGTTAACCTGTGACCCCCAATGATGGGCACTTGAACCAGGCCCTAAAAACTTATTTCTTCTCTAGAAGGCAAGAGGACTAGAAATTTGAAATCTTGTGTACCCACTTCTTAGCCAATATGGATTCTAATTTATAGATGTGGTGACCCAGTGACCCTTAATAAGTATCACAGGAGCCTAACCCTTTAAAGTTATGTTCATTTTCTTCATGTTCAGGTGCAAAAGAACTAGAAAGTTGAAACCTCGTGAACAGACTCCTTGGTGGATGGAGATTATAAATCATAAAATTGGTGATCCTTTTACACATCATAACGGCCCTAGGGACAACGGCCTATTTACCTCATTTCATATTCTTCTTCAGAAGCAAGATGACTAGATGGCCTTTACCAAATGTTCAGACTCCTTAGCTCATGGGGATAATAATTTATAGATTTTTTTATTCCTTGGCCCCCAAAATGTGACCCTGTGATCTCGAGCATTTATGAATCAATTATAGAGTGTGATGAGCTAGTGAGCCAATGATGCTATTTTTATGTATATAATGTATGGGCTCATGAGGTACCAGCCACAAGGAGTGCAGGGCATTTGAGCAATCGTAAAATGTTTGGGACATGCTCAACTGAAAATAATTTAAATGAAGACGTTGTGATATTTGTTTTCCAGTATTGAAGGAAGTAATCAAGAAAATTTTCAACTCATTACTGGTTAAACATTATCATCAATATGATATTTCAGAAACCCTATTACAGATCTGACCAAGGCATACACATGTACACGAGGTCAAAAGGGAAATGCTAAAAATAACAGATATATCCCAATGTGTCAGGATGACCACTCTATCCAAATGTATAATAACCAGAAATGTTAAAGAATATGTCACTGACGTAATTGTTAGTATATGTATTACAAAACCCTCGTCAGGTGTTGATTTGTATTGCGACAAAGTGAAATTTATTAGCAGAAACGGATGGTTTGGGTGGTGGATTATCGAACTGTCAATTTTACAGAGACATCGTGGAGGGTATACTAGAAAGTAAATACGATTTATCTAATGATGTCATTCTTTAAATAAGATAATTTGGAGTATAGAAGTTTTTCTTATTACACATCAGACATTCATCCATAGTGCATTAAAGTTAGTATGTCGATACGTTTAAGTTTCACTGAGCATAAACACAACACTACTGACATTACATGCTAACTATCAGGGAATACATATGTTGATAAATGAAAGAGAAGACATTTTTTCCGAGTTTGAGATACTGTTCTCAATACTGTCATCTGCACTACGGAAGCTAGACTGAAAGACTAAAGTTGAACGTTTTTAGAACATGACGTTTTCGTCTGTTTTGCTAATAAAATATGATTGATAAATACAATAAATATCTTTTAGATAATCACCAAATGTACCAATGTCGAGGTGTGGTAGTCATGTGAAACAATGCCGAAATGGTCAGAACTGACTGTTGACCATAACGGGGACTCGACCCGAGAAAATACAAGACTTTGTAGTGTTGAACATAGTATGATCCCAAAATTTACATTGATGTATGAGTGGTAAGGATAGATGTTTTAAAATAAAGTATGCTTGTGAAATATACTTTATTCTTTCAATTCAAACTATACAACTAATATTAGTATATGTTAAGTTCACAAACTTACATTGTAATGACTAATGCCATTCAATGCCATTGAAAACGATTAATGGATGACTTCCCATAAGGCTATGTACATGAAAATAAATGACTATCATTTTGATTTATAAATGGGCTATTGGTTTATGGAAGTGGGTGACAATCGCGACTGTGTTACAAGATACATATTAAGATTTAAACCGAGACATGTTTATTTACCATAATGAAAAACAAATTAATTGAACAAATGACAGAGACTAATAATATAAACTAATGTATTTAAATAATGCAACGAAAGACTCAGTATAGTCTATATATCAAGTCACATCAAACCGACATTACATTCTTCTGTAATTGGAATTAATAACATCTTACAACTATTCATACATCCTTTTCTACCCCCTACCCCTTTTTGTTCGGTACGAAGACATTCTCGAAGGTGTAACATATTGTATGCAATGTATATCGCAACATGGCATTATTGCCCTTTTTGGATTATCAGACCTGGATTACATTCCCATAGTACTCAACCCGAGATCCATATCCAATTTCAAAATTGTTACACATGAACCTCACACTACTTTCATTTGCTTTGAACATGATAACACACTAAAGGAAGATCATATGGGTCCAGACCTCGTGAGCTCTTTTAGTGCTAACGCGGCCAATGTTGTGTCCGGATTGTGTGTTTTTTTTATCCGGATTGAAGTTTGTAAACACGAAACACGATAACAAAAATCATGATTTTAACTCCCTTGACTATCCAGTTATTGTTGCATTGTTGACGGACGTGTCGGTTCCAATGTTGAGACACTGGCAGTGGGAGGGGACCTCATGAGCAACCAGCTGTACCCCCCTCCCCTGGGTCCACACCAGACTCCAGTGGGCCCGGGTCACCTGCTTACATCGGGCCCGTCCCCCACCCCCACACGGTGCGTCCTCGTTCCTGGGGACACAAACAAGATGTGAATATTTAAAGAAAGTGCCTCTCTAGAAAAGAGATAAATTAGTATGCAAGAATTGCATTCTTAAGAACATGAACGAATAAGCGTACGTAATTCCTTGTGTGTAGTTTACATGGTAGTTTCTGCTCTTGCATGGACAAGGTAGATTAACGGTATTCGCACTTTTAAAAAAATTATGAGAATACATTCGTGCTTTTTCAGTCTAATTAAAACTGACTGTTTTCCGAAGAATGAAAGGTTTAAAATATCGACTCTAGCGTGATTAAAACCCATTATTTCTCCAGAAAGAATGAGTCGCATCCCGCTAAACTCAATTGTTAGCTCATCCGATTGGCTTATGGCATGAAATGGGATGGCGTCCGGCCTCCGTCCGCCAATCTGAAAACTTTTCACTATCTCGTTTTCTTATCCAGAACCTTTGACTCAAAAGGCTTTTGTCTCTGGGTATATAGACCTCTAATAATAAGGTTTGTAATTGATAGATTTGCTGACCCTGTTACCCCTAATAAGGGTCAAAGAGACAACGCTATAAAACCCCATTTTCATCTTCTTCTCCAGAAGCAAATGCCTAGAAAGATGAAACCTGTGTACAGACTCATCAGCTGATGGGGATTCTAAATTATAGATTTGGTGACTCTGTCACCCCTTGTAAAGCCCATGCCCTAAAAACAATATCTTCTTTACAAGAAGCGAAAAGGCCTAGAAAGCGTAAACCTTATGTAGAGACTTCTCAAATGATTGGGATTATAATTTATAGATTTGGTTACCCTTTAACTGTGACCTAGATTATATATAGATAGCCTGATGACTTACAGAGCCAGCCAACGGTTCTACTTTCAATTTTTTTATTCCTCGGAATACGGTAAACTTTTATCAGACTGGTGTATATTAGCGAGTAGTCTAAGAGATTGCTACTGTTATATCTTAAATAGTGATGATATAATGATATACGCCATTTACAAAGTATTAACATTAGGACAAAAGTAGAAACGTATTTCAGTCAAGGATAAGTTGACGATATATCACAAGACAGTGTATATTGAATGATCATATTTCCTGCTTTCAACTTACCTCTGATGCATAACTCATGGCTAATGAGTACTTAGACATTTATGGCAGGTTTTGACAGGTTAATTAATACTTACGAACATCTGCCTGTTGGTATGAACTGGTAGTTATTGTTGAAGTTGATGAGTGTATGGTTCCTGCCTTGGAAATCAGTGACTTCTTCTATCACTTCATATCCGATCTCTCTACAACAGATATTCGAGTGAACAGTTCAATCTCAGTAAAATAAGAATAGTATTTTGCTCATATGCAGTTTTCTACAATATCAATTTTAAATATTTTATTTTTAGATCAGTGGTAGATAACGAACTGTAGGTACATACATAACGTGAGTGAATGTTAGATCTTATATTTGATAATAAATAATTTTTTTTACTTATGCAATAACTACATTATAGGTCAACAATACCCTAATTTGGACATTTATTTCTCTTGAATAGATATAGTTATCGACGACTAACTTGACTGATGATGGTCTCAAAATTAGAACAATTTGGTTTGGATTCACAATATTTTTCGCTTTATTGCATGATTACAGTTCGACAACTTTTGAATGGTTTTATCATGGCCTGCGTCAGGTTTTCTTACCTTATAAGAACAATACTCACGTTAAGCAGCATCCACAAAGACCATCGTTAATATAATCCACTTTTCCTGTTTTGAAAGGTGTATTTGAATTAAACGTCCCTACAATCACTCTCCGCAGTGCTGTATATTTCGGCTTATGAGTCCTCGTAACAATATTCGGCTCCGGAACCATATTCAGCAAATCGTCATCCGACAGGAAGCGTCCCGGGAGCATGCGCAGTAGATCACTGGGACGCTGAAGGGAGCACATGGCGTTGAGGTTGATGGCAGGTTGGAACAGGGAGGGGAAGGTAGGTCTGGGGTAGCGGGGTGGGTGACGATACCACCCGTAGAACTCGGGCTGGGAGAAGGGTAGCACTTGCAGTAGATACATAAGACTCGTCATCGCTCTTGATATTTTAGTTAACTGAAATATAGCATAGACAAGTTCTGAAAGACAGGTAATGAAGTGTTGTGGAGGTAGATATTTTATTCTTATACTGAAATATATCATGGACAAGTTCTGAAAGACAGGTAATGAAGTGTTGTGGAGGTAGATATTTTATTCTTATACTGAAATATATCATAGACAAGTTCTGAAAGACAGGTAATGAAGTGTTGTGGAGGTAGATATTTTATTCTTATACTGAATATATCATGGACAAGTTCTGAAAGACAGGAAATGAAGTGTTGTGGAGGTAGATACTTCATTTTTATACTGAAATATAGCATAGACAAGTTCTGAAAGACAGGTAATGAAGTGTTGTGGGGGTAGATATTTTATTCTTATACTGAATATATCATGGACAAGTTCTGAAAGACAGGAAATGAAGTGTTGTGGAGGTAGATACTTTATTCTTATACTGAAATATATCATGGACAAGTTCTGAAAGACAGGAAATGAAGTGTTGTGGAGGTAGATCCTTTATTCTTATACTGAAATATATCATGGACAAGTTCTGAAAGACAGGAAATGAAGTGTTGTGGAGGTAGATACTTTATTATCATCCAAAACTGTGTTCCACAGGAGATATCGCTTGTGCAAGATCAAGCGATATCTCCTAGGAGATATCTTTTGGCAGTAGATTTTGAACAATACCCCTCTGACGTCAAGTATATGACATCACAGTTGTTTTATACCATCAAGTAATGACGTCACAATGCAATGACGTCATAAACATTACGACATCACAATGCTATGACATCACCGCACTTGGAGTCTTAGGGCAGCACGGTCTTCAGTAATGTTCATTTGTCATTCAAATGTAATGAAAAATGATTTTGAATGATAAATAGAATCTCAACCTCGTGTCTTCTGATATCAAATATATCAACACTCGTTGATAAAAGTAAAAATATCCTCGGCAAGCCTCGGATATTTGTAACTTTCATCAACTCGTGTTGATATAATTGATATCAGAAGACACTTGGATGAGATTCTCTATTTCTTATACTGAAATATATCATGGACAAGTTCTGAAAGACAAGTAATGAAGTGTTGTGGAGGTAGATACTTTATTCTTATACTGAAAGTTAGATAAATCAGTCTTACACTAATCGTTCCCTGTGCTTTCGTTAACTGAAATATATCATGGACCAGTTCGGACAGCATAGCTTATTTTTGAGTGATTGTAGGAAGAAGTAATGTTAAATGTGGAATTAGAAGCATCAGACTAGTTGTAATTGTTCTCTATACTCAAATATAGCACAGGAAAGCTCTGAAATGATTTTGGAATTAAGTAGTGTTAACTGATCGCTTTTAATTGTTCCTGTTACTGAAAATATAGCAGGGAATAGCTTAAATGAAAATTAAAGGAATTAAACAGATGACGATGAATGTGGTTTGAGTTGAATAACAGATGAGTTTCATATTCTCATTCAGTGTTCAGTAACGTCCAAGATGTAAAACGGATAATCATTAGAAGCACTACTTGTCCCCCCCCCCCCTCCTACCACACGTATCTAAGATGGATATGGAGGCTCACCTGTAATCTGGTGGTTATTATTAAATATGACAGTTCGGTTTGTGACTCGTTTGATGTAGCTGAAGGTTTACCAGCACCGAGCTATATACACCAAAGTAGGTCTTAAAGAGCCACTCCGTGATTTTCATAACATATTATTTACCTTTGATACGAACCTAAATGTCATATGTGGTGATATAAAATCAAAACATCTTAACTTTTCATCTCCAAAAGACATATTTATGACAAATACTAGTTTTCCATGAAAATCTAAAAACAACCTTATAAATGCACAGAGGTGTAGATATTACGTCCAATATTCATGGATACTAGTAATATAACCTAACAAACACTATCAACTCCTAACTGCCATCCTGCCTGTTTTAGATTAGTCTCCAAAATTACGTTTGACTATTTGACGCGCGCCACTGTCCGGTTTTCGATCATAATTGCGACGTTCTACCTTCTTATTGTCACTGTAAAAAAGCAATAAGCTTTAAAATGTGTCTTTTTGGTAACAGTCAATACTTGGCGATCAAATGACAACATTGATTAAGTTTGGCATATATGACTCCAACAACTCACGGAGTGGCTCTTTAACCTATTAAGTTATATGATTAATATGTCATGTATCACGTGTATTAATTCATTATAAGCTTATCATCTTGACATGGTTATGTCATTCTTAACCTGTAACTCGCTGGTGCCAGGCCGATAATTAGGTACCTTTCTCAAAGTGTTGGCTTATACGTAGTACGAAACAAATTTTGCGTCGTAAGATGTTTTTGATGTGTATGTGATAATGATACATACATCAAACATCTGTCATATACGTTGTAACACGACAAGAGATTAGTTTTCGTGACGACAAAGGCGTTGTTCGTGAGAAAGTTGATAATATTGTAACAAAACAAAAAATCTCAGAAATTATTATATGACATTGTGCGAAGGAAATGATTAATGAATCGTTTAGAGGGTTGCACAAGGCCATATCGTAATGTCGACCAGACTGAAATGTAAACTTAAGTCCAAATATCAACGACTCATCATAAGCTTATCGTTTTACGTGATTTTGAAAATTGGAACCCGACTTTAAAGTTATTGCATGGACCAAATTGTTAATGAAAATATATTTGTATCATATTTTTTTTTCTACCTGTCAGAATCGATGATTTCAATTAACGAAATTATGGATTAGAATAATATTAAAATAGTAATCACTGCATGCTTAGCAGATACATTCTTTATTTATGGGCATATTCTCTATAAAGTCCTCCTGCAAACTGAGAAAACCTAACTTTTTATTTACAACTTGTGGTAAATTCCATGTCGTATTTCGTTTTAGTTGACAACATAGAATGAAATCAGCATGCGGTACATTATAAATGACACTTCATTTATTTTAGATTTTTCAATTTGACGAACACCCTTTAATTCAAAGACCAATGTAGCATTACAAACAAGGTCTTGATATCAAAGAAAGAGATCCGGTGCAAGTACTGTCGACGGACGACCCTGGCTAACGCCTGTCTCACTAGGCGAACATGTAACAGGAAGAAAAGCTACAGTGTTAACTGTCGGTTGTGTTTGACAGTTTCCCTTATCAAACTTCTGTCCTGGGATGAAGTTACTTCTTTTACAAGAAGCTTCTGAAGCAATGAACAACACGATTTTGAACGCATCTCTTTCAAGCAGTAATCAAATGTTTCTTTGAGGATGTTTTTATTTCAAGAGGAAGTGCAGATTTAAAAAGGAGTAAAGAGTGAAGGGATACGAATAGGAGTTGAACGTATCACTTTATTCATCCACCATTTACAATGGAGGCATTTCTCTTATGAACAGGGAAGCGTCAAGTACAATTATATTATATTTTTCCCCAATTTTAAAGAATAATATGACGTTAGAAGTAGTAATGATAAAAATCGTTCTTGAAACCGAACACTCATCCATGATAGAGTGCTCAAAGTGCTTACATTTTTATCAATACATGTAAGGAATTGTGCTCTCGATGTTGTCTTTGACGCGCTTTGCACGATTATTGTAGGTGCGAATTCTTTCCTGTATGGAGAGTTCTAGAGTATTTATATTGTATGTTTTATCGAACAATGCTTGGTAGCCCATGTAAAAACATAAAATCAAAACCATGTTAGCTAAGCTAATGTTTGGAAAAGAGCTTTACCTCTTTGTAATTAGTAAAAAATGTATTTTCATTACGAATTTATTATTATTAAGATAATATGTATTTTATAGAATTTCGCTTGTGCTATTTTTTTTATAATTATTATTAGTTGATGAATGGCCATCTTTATTGCTTTAATAAATCAGCGTCAATTGTAAACGGACAATGCTTTATCTGGTAGTAAAATAACAAGTACATGACTTACCATAATTTCCAGGAATTTGGTTACATTAGTTAGACACTTTAAGTTTCACGTCTGGAACCAAATGAATGGACCCGTTGTCAACACTGCACATTCGATGCAACCCGGAGGTTTATATCGCACACTGTCAGATCCATCCTTGAAGCCTACAATCAAAGTCGCAATGACTCTCCTCAGACTAATGCTATTAAATGTACTCTCGCTCTGTTTTTCCCTGGGGATCTTTAGATGTTTACCCCGCAGCGCTGCTGATTGCTTCTGTACAGGTAAGTCCCGCCTCCGTCAGGTATACAGGTGTTCCGGCTTGGATGTTACCTGTCAGGTGTCGTGATTAACACCGACAGGTCGTCAGTCGTCAATTGCCGGTCGTACCATTCAGTAGAACACACCAGCCCGGCATTGCGATCATATTCCCGTTTTTTGCTTATTTCTTGAATATTTTATTTGAATCGATATAACGTTTACTTATCATATCGTGTTCATGAAAATGACAAATCATAAAAATATTTGACCTTCCGTCTTTTCTCCGAGTCAAGGTATTTCTAGTCATTTATTCCCTACTAATCTCTGTTACAACAACAGCACTCTGTAGGCTATAAATACTGATCCCTTATTGGTCGAAAAACGTTGATTCTGGGTGAGGATTTCTATCTGTTCCCGTGCGTTGGGATTCAAATAAGATCTGTGCCTGTCGGAGGTTTGTCACAATACATGATTGGATAAGAATATTCAAAGTCTGAACATCGTCAATCTATTGTCATCATATTTTTAAAAAAAGAAATATACACTGGAAAAGGGTATTACAAAATGTTTTTTAAGTAACAGTCGAGCTAAAAAGGAGCGATATTCGATTGATACAAATCTCAACTAAAATAAAATGTTTGTTTGAGGTTAGCATGTCTGAAGATATGCATACCAACAAACTGTTCAGTAATTATCATGTTTATCACCTTAAAAGCAGTCATCAAAGTAATCCTTTTTAACCAGTCAAACTTCATACAGTAATTTTCTATTGGAGCAGGTGTATGTTGACACATGTTGACTTTGATTGATTATTGTAGAGAAAAATCAAGAAAGATAAAAAGTGTTTGGTGTAAGCCGAAGGAGTACGAATATTTGCCGCAAGACATTTACTGAACAAGATGCTGTGCTGTCTCTGAGACCGTTGGTACCTATCCAGTTTTGTTATGCTTTCATCAGAGGAGCGCTGAATTTCACTTAGAAACCATAATGTGTTCATAGGGGTCTAAATTAAGAAAACATTGGTGTTGCAATACTTTATTCAAGGTGTATATATCAGGGACGTTTAATGATCTGCTTTTAAGACAATGCCAGTATTTCATGGTTGCACCAAGGCCCGCTAAGGAATACCTATGCCGGAATAAGTGTGTAGGCGTTTGATATAATGAACAGGATATAGACACGAGATGACCTTACATAAGGCGTTATCTTGTTATGTTTTATATGCAATGAAAATGACTCTTGAATGACCGCAATGTCCAATAATCAAAATATAAGTAGCTGGTCTTCATTATCATTTCAAGGCAGTTAGATTCTTACTAATGTGAAGGTATCAGTGACTTGAAGTTGTATGGATATTAAGAATAACATGCCTGTAGTATGGGGACTCGTCATGTGTCCACGCAATTCATTTACATTAACTAAGCGGTCAGATACAAATCAGGATGGTAATTTAGAGCATGTCATTGCATATTCACCTGACTATGTATTGGTTCAAAAGAACACGAAGAGGAAGAAGAAGAAGAAAACGAAGAAAAAGAATGTTTCATCGACGTGCCACATTATGTACATAAACATTTGCAATACAAAATCCTGATTAAGTAAAGCGTTAACGAGACAATCTGATACATTTAAGATGCATAAGACTTTATACAAAAGGTAACAAAATCCGTTTAATAAAACACCGCCCTCCCTCACCCGTCCAGAAAAAAACATCAGAAAAATAGACAAACCAAACAATCCATAACTGACAAATATACACTCTGAAATAAACACTTTACAATAGCATACCGCATGTCATTGTTTTAGAGATACTTGTCATTTAAATATTAAAAAAGTAACAATACAATGTATTTATGTCAGTGTTTTTTTGTGTTCCCACTTAACACTTGAAAATAAAAGGCCAACTCCAGTTCCTGAATTGTTGCAACAGCGGACGTATGCACTTTCCACATAGCATACCGGTTACATGCTATACACACTCTCTCACAAAAGAAACGCACCGCTTAATTTTAGTAACTCAAAGTAAAACAATTCAAGCTTTTACAGCCAAACATACTGAAATACTCCATCGCCAAATCGTATCTCTTCATAAAAATATCAAACTTGAACATATGACTTTCCGAAATGCATGAACTTAGGAACAGAGTGAGAATGTTCTGGGCAACTTTTCGACCATCATTTATAGAGATGAAATTTGGCAACGCCGCCTCCTTCCTACTAACCGACGAAGGCATATAGTTTAATATGATAACGCCAGGCCCCACAAAGCATGTAACACAATGAACTTCTTTCGCCAACCAATACATTATAGTGCTACCATGGCCATCTTTATCGCCTGTTTAAACACATATGTTTTTTCTAAACTCCCAGGCAAAAGAAGGTTCCACTTTTGTTTTTTTTCATGAAAACATTAAGAAGACTGGTGGGGTTCGATTCTCAGCAGAAAATGATAGTATTACTGCATCGTTTCCTCTACACGACCGCATCGCATCGAACGCAGCCTCGTGTTTTGGAGGCATGATTTGTGATGCACGTGCAGCAATGTTGGAAGGAACAGACATTCAGCAACATAAAGAGCACCAAAAGTATGCCAAGACTTACGCAAGCGCAGCGCGACCAAGCGATCGGTATGTCCACTTTGGGGGCTTCCAAACGTCAAATGGCAAGAACCTTCAACTGCAGGCAAACCACCATCAGAAGGCTTATAAAAAAGCTACCATCAGACAGGCCAGACACAGGACAGACCAAGGTCGGGAAGACCGAGTGTAACAACTGCGCCCGAAGATCGCCACATCAGGCAGATTCACCTCCGAAACCGATTCGTTACGGCGACATCAACAACGGCGACGGCACTCGGTCATATCATCAGCACAAGAACAACCCTTCGTCGACTTCGTTTGGGTAGTACCGCCCCTTCGGTGGAATGGCTTTGACCCGTTTACACCGTCAACGCAGATTACGATGGACACGTACTGTACGCCGGTGGCAGTGGCGTGACTGGGAGAGGGTGCTGTTTATAGACGAGAAAAGGTTTTGCCTATTCAGGAACGATGACAGGGTTTGAGTTTACCGACGAAGGGGCGAGCGTCTCGCACCAAACTGCATTAGAGAGGTTCACCCGTTTGGAGGCAGAGGCATTATGGTGTGGGGAGGGATTTGTGGCCAATTGACAACGCCGCTGGTTGTTCCGCGCTGGAATCTCACTGGCCAGCGATACATTGATGAGGTAATGAGACCTATCGTCGTTTCATCCAACAACAGCCAAGAAAATATATATTGCAACACGAAAACGCAAGACCTCACACTGCCCGAATTGTTACACACTATCTCGAGAACGCCAACGTCACTGTTTTGCCGTGACCAGCCAACTCACCAGATACGAACCCCATTGAACACCTTTGGGGTCATATTGACCACCATTTGAGACAGCTGGTGCCCCCCCCCCCCTGTCTCTTTCGTTATTTGGAGGGTTTTGGAGAGAATATAAGAAAATGATTTTTGTTTATAGACCTACCGTCCGAATTCTCATATCTGACTTTGTTTTGTTATTTTAGACTTTCGTTTGCCTGGTAATTTAGATAGACGACTTCGACAACGTCATCTATGTCCACATCCACTTCCAGAATAACGATGCTTTGCAGGAATTTATGGGCTAGAAAATCCAAGACTCTAATTTGCACCTTTGTTTCATCAAATCAGTACTCCAAGCATTCGGCGGCCACAATAGATCATGGATTTACAGACGGCGCCACGTGCAACGGTGACGTTTAAGTAGTGACATAGCATTTATGTCTTTCAGCCAACAAATGACTATAATCAAGCAAAATCTGTTTTGTGTGGGGTTTTTTTCAGTGTAAGTCATTGTTATTTGAACTAAAGCAATGTAGTTACAAATTTTGCCACCGTGCGTTTCTTTTTTGGAGTGAATATAAATGCTTCTTACGCCAACAAAGATCCGCTTTGAATACATGAAAACATCTGAATGCATTACATCTACTTTCTCTTTGGAGGAATGTTAACACATCCATCCTGAATCATTTGTCACATCCTACATGAACACGGAACAGTTACGTCATAGCATCAAGATTCCTGTCTTATTTTTATTTTTGATAAAATTTGACAGCTAATTACACCATTCTTAGAGTAATGTTAGCCTCACATGTGAGAATAAGCAGCTCAAGTTAGTTCTAGTAACTCTTAAGATTCAAAGAAGTAAATCTTATATTGAGAGTCCATTTTGGTTGTAGTTGGATCAATAGTGTGTAGAATATTAATCAACCTCATCAAATTCAACACACTTCGTTTTTTTCTTGAGAAATGAAACGCGCACTTTCAAATATGTGACTTCAACAATATTAGATATATATATATAATTTAAGTGAATTAAATGTAATGTTGTAGAAAAAAACAACATATTTGTCATGGAGTTTATATATATATATATATATATATATATATATATATATATATATATATATATATATATATATATATATATACAGCCATACACAAAGGTGCAATATTGAATGTCAATTACCTGAAACGTAACCTCGAAATTGAAAATGAAGGTAGTTTTGTTCATGTAAGTGTGGCGGATGGGAGTTCTAGGTTTCGCTGGTTTGATCTATAGATGAGGAATGGTCGACATAATCAAAGGGTTTCTAAGCGCTCAATTAAAGCATTACGCTCTGCCAATTATAGTTTCGATTTAATTAGTTGACAGTGTTTATACGCATTATTTATTGTTTTAATTGCTAAAACCGGTTTGAGGTGTCAGGTGACAGATATGTCACGGCTTCTCATGAACTTAGACTGTGGAAGTAGGTTGGGACCCACAAAGAGAATATGTCAGATTGTCAAAGTGGTTGTCGTAGACGAATGATTTCTCTTCTTTGGACACAAATCTGTCATTGGTAACCTGTATGATTTTTCCGATAAATACTCACTTTTTAATATACTCAGTCTCAGGCATGAAGACACGAACATTGTGGTAAACAAATTTCAAAAGAAAAGTTTTATTGCATCCTATGATTATGTATTTCTAGCTTCTCTGCCGGAGGACACAATCGTGATAAATGATATGCTTTTATGACCCATAACCTGTTACACATCAAATCAATATTCTTTCTTCTTACAAAAATGAATGTCTTATTATTCTCGTTATTAATTCATTATCAGGCACTTTGTATAAGAACAATACATCTTAACGACAAAATATTATACACTTATAGACTGGTGATGAGGTCAATACTTGTTTTTATAGACCCGAGGTCAATATTGCTTTCCTCGGGTCTATGAAGACCGAATTCAACAGTCCATAATTGTTTTATCTTGTTTCGAATGAAAAATGAAAACAAAAGAAACACTACAGTCATGAACAGCAATTTGGATCAATGGATCAACATGACGGTCAAAAGACGTCATGTTATAATAGCATGACGTCATGTAACAATGGGGGTGCGTTGCACGCAAAAAAAAATCGTTTAGTCTATTTTAGTAACTCAAGTAAAAATCACTTTTGGTCAGACTCGGAGTGAAGTCAATATCCTTTTCTGTCGACTGGCATGTGACCGCCTCTAGACCAATCGGATTGCCGGAAAAATAAGCTCACATAATAAAACAATGTTGATGTTAAAAATATAGAAATCTTTTACTGTTCTAAATTATTGTCATTATTTGTACATCAGATGATAGAGAGGAGAACATATGTCAGCAGACTAATGATTGTAATACATTCAAGTCGTCATGTTTCGTTTCATTTGTCCTTCATTCAGAATTATTTTCTGGAGGATCAGGTAAATATAAGCAAATAGTTTTCTTTAAAAAACTGCATTAACGTAGACGTTCTGTGTGGTATTTCATGCAGGGTTTATGCCGAGACATCCCAGGGGCACATGTGAAGACAGGGTTTGATTTGACTGACGTCGAGCACAATGAATCACTGCTTAATGCGCTCTGTGATGGATGTGCTGCCCACCACACGCGTAACCACAAGCGAATGTATAAATCATGACTGTATAACGTATCCATGATAAGGGTGATGAGGAGGACTTTTACACGATGACGATACGTTGTGAACATGAATAGCATGATTTAAGCACGTGCAATCAAATCTCGGTGCGTCAGTTTTCACCTATGTCATTTCTAATTTTCTTGTATTGCCATTTTTACGCATCTATATTTGAATGACAGCCAGTTGCACTTGCTTAAATCATTGTATCCATGTTCACCAGGTGCAATCCGGGCTTTGTCTGAATAACAGGATTCTTAATGACAAACTAGATCTCGGTAGTCCTCCGTAGCAGTGTGGATAAAACGATACCATACCAATCAGAAAGTTCCATGTTCGAATCTTGACAAACACTCCTACAGAAGTTAAAATTCTTGATGAATATTAATCAGACTCCGAATTTTTCAAAACTTTTCCGAAATTCAAAAACTGACACCGCTCATGAGCAAGAGAGTCAAAGAGCAGTGGCATCTTCTAAATAATCCACTAAAATACAAAAGAGCGATGTCATCAAGGGAGTACCATTACATAGATATGATGATAAAGATGATGATGTTAATCTTTGATGCCATTTGTGAAGAAATTGTCAAATAAGGATATTGAATCTTGAAGTAATAACGAATTAATCAAAAAGTGATGATTGACCTTATAGCAATTGCAATTTAGTTCTGATGTTAGGTAGGTTGCTGTTTTGTATTGAAACCACTTGAATGATGATTGCATCTCGAAATATCACGCAACAAAGATAATGAAGGTGATGATGACAAAGATAATGAAGGTGATGATGACGAAGGTGATGATCCTCATATTGTATTTTGTGATGCCTTTAATTAAGTTAATGATGGATGACAACTCAAGGTGGTCGGTATTTCACATTGAATCTCGAGTGAATGAGTTATTGTTTAACGCCGCTTGGGCAATATTACAGCCATTTGCGGCGTTGAATCTCGAACTATAAAGTATATAGTTCGAGATTTATTATTATTGAATCTCGAACTAAAAAGCATGAATGATGATGATGTTGATGTTGATGATGATGAAGATGATGATGACGATGGTAGAGATGGTACTGATGATAACACTCATATTATGGCATGTTGTAATGTTAACACTTTTATTTTTAGGGAAAATCTTCCGAGTAATAAACCATGTAGTTTGGCGCTGCTTGTCGTAAACCTATATATGTTTCATAAACTGTAAGTGAACTGTTCATCTCTTGGAATAGAATTTGACAGCTAGAAAATGAACAAAAGTTACTGCCGATATCACTGCTACTTAAAGCCAGGTGCATGGTCCAGTGGCGTAAGCTTTGCCTGCTGTGATGCGATTTGATTGTTTTGGAATCCGTACGGTTGCATATTACAGTAAGTAATCCTTTACAAGTGATAGACAATTAACACATTCTACGCAGCAATGTATTTTTCATATTTGTACCAGTATGGCTACTTATTTTGTTTACTATGTCAAAATATCACAGCATGAATATACCACATTGAATCATTCCTTTTAATCTCAATACAATGATTGCAAAACTTACAGACAACACTTCCACCTTGAAATTGAAACCTTTGAATCCAGAATTCCATTACTATAACACATGTTACAAAACAACACATAAAAACAGTTCATTTTTTGTAAATGAAGCCTCCCTAAAATCTACCTTTATTCATATACGCCACACACATACACGTATGTGAATGAATGTAATGATCATTTGCAATTTGAAGTATTAGAATAAAAATAAATTGACAAGGAGTATTTAAGTGTCAACAACATGCACAATGCGTTATAGAAATGCAATAAATGCAACATGATGAAACATTAAGTAGGGTTTACTTGAAGACTTGTTAGAAAAAGAAGGTTTTGAGATTGGCCCAATCTAGTTAGAATTACATGTGATGATTCGTAATAAGGGACTTCGGGACGTATTATATTACAGCAAGTTTTAACTAGATTGGAGATTGGCTGTAAACTTTACAATGTGGGCGAACACTCGATATCGAGAGGGACGGAATTTCATAGAGGAACTCTAGGAACTGAGAGGAGATATTGTTCTTGTGATCTGAGAGTTCTGGTTGGGTGTACACAGTGAGAAGTTCAGAGGTGTATGGGGTGTCTTGATTCGGTCAACAGGTGTACACGACACAGAGCAGTTTGGAGTCAACCCGGAACCTGATCGGGGATCAGTGCAATGGTAAGAGAGTACAGGGGTTATATATGTTTAGTAGTGAGGGATACAATACGTGCTGCTTCATTTTGTAATTTTATTAGTTTTTTGCGTTGTCCCTCTGATAATAAATAAAGTAGACTTTTGAAGGGATCCAATCCGGATGCCACCAGTCGTTACTATATAATTCTCACGGAAATAGAATGGTTTCTGACGTTTAATTCTTTACCACTACAGTTCCTACAAATGTTGATATAACCAAGGTGCATTAACTAGTCTTTGTCGTGCGTTACGTAAATGTTATCAATAATGCCTTTATCGGTCAATAATGCCAAATTTGCATTATCAGAATTCAGTGAGAAAATAGACCTTCAGTGTTTTTTACAAGGAAAAAATTGCACGTTTTGCAATTGACGATAAAAGCCATGAATTAAATCGTAAGAACAATATTTTTACCATGCGTTTATATATGTAAACAGTGCAAATTTTGTTTAATAAATTTATGTATTTTGATATCAAATACGGCCTAAATAGTAAAAGACATAAGGTATGGTACACGAAAAATACCATTATATTTGACAACACAGTTGATACAGTTTGTATATGATATTTTGTATGTGATAGCCTTCACCTCTGTTGGGCTGGGAGATTATTTTAAATCATATGAACACTGACATTTTTCAATAACTTCAGATCGCAACTAATTATATTCAATGTGAGAAATATCGATGTCCATGTATTAGTAGGAATGTTGAATATTGATTGGGAGCTAATGTTTATTTTCATGCCTTGCGCATAACCATGTGCTTGAGTTAAGATTACAACATTTAAGAATCGAAAACATTAGATCAACTGGCATTCTAAAGAAATAAAGGAAGAATTTATCGGCTACGATGTGCGAATTTATTATGTTTTATCCACGGTTAAAGCCTATTTATATTATGAAGCGCATAGTGGAATGTGTTCTTTGATTTCTCTAGAAATAAGACATTTGACTTTCTCCGTCATCAATGTGATCATTTAGAATACTTCTGAAACCAATGTAAACCGCATTATTTTATGAGCGCTTCGTTCATAATCAGCGCATGCTTACATTTTTAGACGATGACATGTATTCTTTGTCGAAATACACAAATACTTGTTCCCGCTTGTTCCTATACAATCCAATGATTATGTAATATGATCATTGTTATTTTATTTCCTAAAGCCTTAAGATAAACGTTATAAATTATTTGACGTAGGTTTGACGTCAGTTGTTAGCAGGAAATAGCATTTGGTTATAACAACCAGGATATATTCTTCTCCTTACGTAATATGTATATGTAAAAGAGATCCGCAGTGAAACGGATTTTCATTATTTATCAACGAACTTATATAACCTTTCAATTTTACAACGTTATGATGAGGAAAGTGTCAACTATCTCTGTGTTTGGGAATAGTAAGTGCAATGTGAAAGGTAGGCCAAGGAACACTTTATGTAACATTCTAGCAGTTTGATGACTCAGAAAGACAAGGAACCGTATGTATTTTCAACTTCTTTATTACAATGATAGCGACGTGTTGGGATAGATTCTTATACCCTGCTTGAAGTTAGGATAAGAACATATACCGAAACGTCGCTATCATTGTAATAAAGAAGTTGAAAATCCACAGCATTCCTTGTCTTCCTATGTCTAGGATGTTTGAAACGCGATGTAGCGATCTTCTGTGGCAAATGGAGTTAATTCGTTTGTATACATGTATGGTGTCCATTTACGTCGATATTATATTATTTTATAGATCAGAGGAAACTTCTTTTAAAAACTCAATAAGAGGTACAAAACATATCTCAGGGACTATGTCTCCCGAACGTATTTTTTAAAATGGTTTTATTTCTCAAGTCCCTTATATACTTCTTTTTAAATTTGAAATGATGAAATGTATTTGCAAATGACGTTTTGGATCTAAATAAGTGATGAATTAGAAGTTGTCCGTAATCTGATAAGAACAGATATATCATTCTAATGATTTATAAGCAAATCATTCATAATTTGATAATAACGTTTTGTATGTATCGTCATGTTGGTGCCTCTGTTGCCTCGGGCAAACATTCATGTCTCTCAAACTATATACATTCCCCTCTGGTTTAACCTGGAAACTTAGTGGTTCACTATCGTTTGCAGGTCATGTAAATCGCGTTTAAATGTGATACTTTTGTGAGTGAGCGAGTGAGTGAGTGAGTACCTTCAACATCATTTCAGCCATTAACCACGTGGATTAACATCATCCTACAGATAGATCAGGTCGAAATGGGATCGAAAGGTTGACGAGAAAAGACTGAAAGAAATGGAAAGTGAGAGAGGACAGCAGGTTTTGGAACGACTCAAATTTCTGCGGCTTCTATCCGTGGATCTGTCCAGCTTGAGTGCCCTACCGGAAGCATACCGGAAGCATGTAAGAGCTCCGGCTGGCATAGCTCTCAGGATCACTGAAGCACCCAAACTATCTACATGTACCCGGATCAAAATTTTGAGTCAAGCGGTGGCAACTGTCGCTGATTTAATTTGTGTATGTCTAAAGGAGGTACCCCCGGCCTTCGGCGTGACGAATAAATAAATTAATGTCATATCGTTCATAAGCAAACCTTACTGAAAAGAATATTCACAACGTGAATGTCATTGCAAACGGCATAACAGACCCGAGCTTTTTATTTTCGCGTTCTCGCAAGGAAACGAAAAGAATCTTAGAAATGACACAGATTACGAAATAAGGAGACATTCCGTGGTTTCAAGGTATTTTTTACATTTACACCTGTCAAAACAATCTTCATGATGCTGTTCAATCAAACCATCTCAAATATTTATCCAAAAATGATAATTATTTGTTTCAATGAAAATCAAACAACTCTCATAGGTGTATCCCGAAGCTGAAATCACTATTCTCATTTACATGGATACTAGCTTTAACCTTCCATACACTATAAACTAAAAAATTATCTTCTACCATCTCTATGTCAGATTCCAAAATTTCGTTTGACCAAGCGACATACAACATTGTCCATTATTAGATCATAAACACTGATATATACTTTATACTTTATATGGTCACTCTATTTTATGACAAGATTCATATACTGTTGACATTTGTGACACCGAAACCCACGGAATTTTACTTAAAGTTGAATCAAAACAATAATATGATAGATTTGTTCAATTCTTGACTTCCACGATTGTAAACTCTTTTACTATTGTACAGACAGTTAAGTGTGTATTTGGCCTTTAACTAGGGAAACCCTTTTGATGGGATAACAGGGTTACTCGCCATCGTCTATATTCATACAATGGTAGATTACAGGTTTTTCATTCACGTTTATGTACATATTCGGTTTGCCTAATTTACGATATCGATTTCACAAATTGTTAAAAAATCGGGAAAAACCGTTTTGCTCGATCATATTTCGTCTCAAGGTGATTCCAAGTTGCCAACTGGAACCTGTGCAGATGTATATTTGGTAAATCTCCTTATTCCTACACTCAGCATAAGTCTTTGGCCGTTCAAACATGAACTGCCAAGGCTTGTTTCTTGATGACATTCTACCAGGGTAGTTTTGCCACAGGGTATACCGTGAAGGTTATCTTCTCTGATGATTCGAAGAAAATTTCGTTAGAACGATGTTGACAATGTCTCACCATCATGAAATGATCATCATTGGATATTTTCTTAAATCATTACCGTATACCTGCTTCGAGGTTACATTTCAAGAACAACATTGTCATATTCAGATTTATTTTAATATGTGCTAGTGACTTTTATGCATAACTTGTTTCTTTCCACATGTCGTTAAAACGTTCGAAATATGATACTAACTTGAGCAAGTCATTTTAAGTATGATGTATTATATCATATTTTCGATATAATTTATTAAAAAAATATTTCAGTTTTGTTCTCTGCTGATATAAAGAGCTTGAGACGAGTTCAATAAGTAGTTTCCTCACCTTATAGAAATCTTAAGCGCAACTGAGCAGCATAAGATGGAAGGAAGGCACTTTATAAATTCATTATTATCATCATTATTATTATTTTCGTGTTCATTGATATCACGCTTCGATTTTATACTATTCTAAAAACATAGAACAGTGATTTGATTCCACCCTCATGTTTGCGTGATGAAAAATTTCGTCATTCTAAATACTCTTATAAGACATTTCGTTATGGAACAAAATTATGTTTGTTTGATCATCTTTCAATATATATTTAACATTCAACGGACCAAATCAATTAACACAAACACATAAGTCATCCTGGCTTGTGGAAAGAGGATTGGATCGTTTAGTTGACATGTTCCTATACGTTTAAATAATAAATTAATTCGTATATAGGGAGCCATAACTATTCTAAACGCAATGAAACATCTCCTTTACGTTCATGTCAATTTTAGGCAAAAATGAATAAAGCCAAGAACTTTGCTTTTCGCAATGCAAAGTTATTATGTTGACTGTAGTATTCTAATAAGATGTTCTTTAAAGCAAAATAATAATCTATTTGAGCAACATATTTTATTTTTAATCAATACTAAATGGGATGTCATGGTAAAATATAGTAAACCCATATTCTGTTTGTCTACTGAAAGCTTGATACAATTTAAACATAACAAAAATCATAAAATCATTCACACGTGTGCCTTCTCAAGGCGAAAACAGCCTTAGCCGAGTGGAAAACTTTTGTTTCCAGCAATTTTATTATTTATCCTTTTATTCAAAGGTGGACTGTAGCAGATACTGATGGTAACATTAAACGCCATTTTACAAATTCCGGGACTTAACCGACAGAAAGCGTTATAGTATTCGTCACTTTTAGCAAAATACACTGAAAAAAGAGAAAACGTAGGTCGGCAAAAGAAGCCTCATGACGCCGTTGATATGAAAGTAAAAATACACTGATGCCCTATTTATGAATATTGAAGCAATCGCGCAATGAAAAGGCACCAAACTGCTACAAAGATGGACATATCGCCTTTCACATAAGCGAGAGAATTTGAACACAGCGGATAACAGTGAGTTATTATTACGTAAAGGTGATGTAATTCCCATAGACCAACATTTTAATTAGCTGTTAAGAATAACATTATTATGAATTAAGTAATTGTCGTTTTGCTGCCTAATTTGGCAGACAGATTGGACATCATCTAGGCTAGTTACACTTAATGTCCATTAATTCTTTTGATTATTAGGAAAATTGCATATTATCAAACAACAAATATTCAACATACTGGTTACGTTTACCACGGCCGTCAATTGGAAATTAAAATGATATACACACGAAGATTAAGATATCAAATGGTAGAAGAAACGTAATTTTATACTTATAGCATAGATGCTTTCCAAGCTGTCTGCAAAATAAGATGGCCAAAGAAGTAATACATAATTAGAAACAATTATCCTCGCAACAAGTCTATGGGAAGTATGCAAACCTGCATAGTTTTAAAAAAAATGTATTTGGTTTGGAAAATCTCAAATTATCTTTTACATATTTAAGATGACGTCATCTCACTCACCCTGAAAATATATTCCAAGAATCCTAAATAGTTTTGACAGTTACTGCCATTTGCATGCTGACTAGCTAAATCTCAGTCAAATAAAACACTCCAAACCCAAAGCTATCTTTTGCCTAAGTTAAAAATGTGTATGTCTCAGCCGCGGTGGCCAATGCCGATGGTATATTACAAATAATGATTTTACCTTAAAGCATGTTTATACTCCACTAAATCAATGAACATTAAAACAGTAATTAAAAGTAGCCATGCTTCTTGAAAAGTGATCATTGATAAAGTTGACATATATTACTTTCTTGACCTACCATATATCACTTAAATACTTAGTGAAACCGATGGTTGACGATACAAGGAAATGCCAAAATGGAGAGTCCATTGATGATTGCCTTTGCCTCCCGGAAGACCTTGGAGAATTCGTCTCACGAAGATCACAGATAAGAAAAACAGGCAATATTATACCAGACAACAAAACAGTGGCATTTAAACAGCATCCTCGTAATATTTTTTAGTTTGCCGCTTCATCCTTGCACGAATTTGTCCATTCTCGCGGTACTTATTCATCCTCTGGCCTTGTTCGTCCAATGTTACCTCACTTGTACCTCCTATGATTGTGTTCGTCGAAGAGAAATGATCATCGTCCTTCGCCTTGCTCATCAATTGTTATAGCACTATTACCTCCTAAAATCGTGTTCGTCCATTATCACGGTGCGTTTACGTTCTACGACTCTGCTAGTCCAATGTAAGCGCACTAATACCTCCTATGATCGAAGTCGTCGAGTAAGGCAGTTACTGACCTTACGGCCGTGTATGCAAAATGTAAACGCACTTTTATATGCTCCGACCATAATCATCCAGTGATTCATCCTTATTTCTCCTACGGCCTTGCTCGTCCAATATTGACGCACTCACAATGTGACGGGATCCTGATCGGCACAAAGCTGACTGGGGCACTGACGGTCTTTGTGTTGTTGTACACTAGTACCCAATGTGATCGGGACCTTTGAATACACGTGCCTTGTTGACAGGTGCTTCCAATTCTGAAGCAAAATTTCAAGTTTTATCACTTTATATCATCTAATACCATTGCATTCATATGGAGGTTCTTATTTTTTGTTTGATGCCCAAAGAAAGTATATCACTTATGTATTGTGACGTCACGTCATAAAGAACGACGTCTCAGTTTCCTTATGACGTTGCGTTCCAAATGTGCCGACTGCGGATAATTCGCTTTTGCTCTCGCCTGAAAGTAATCTATAGGCACTTGTGTCGTAAACATAGTACGTCATTGACACTCATATGATATCCTAAAGTATATATTTCATGGTTAATTTCGTTCGAAAAAGAATTCAAGCAAAAACTTTCAATCGCATATTCACGGACTGTTATGCTTACAACATTTAACCTGCTACATGCACTGAATACAAAAATGTTAGATTTTGAACTTTTCAAGAATGGTTATGATATCGTAAAGATTCATGTACATTGTATTTATATATCTTAAATGAATTATAAATGGTATCACTTTTTACTAAGAAGGAAATTTTATACTGTGTGAAAAAGAAAATGTAAGTGTTTGAACCTTTCAGGAATGATTATTTTGAAGACGTTATATTTTAAACAACTAAATTAAAGTAAGCTCTGTATAGTGAGATCTGTTCATAGTTTAAAACTTTACCGGCATCGTCCTACAGGAATAAATTGATATTCCTTCTTCAAATGAACCACGTTATAAACTTTTCCATCTATTGTTGTGTTCGTTGGGGCCCAGTGGCCAAGTTCTCTGTGGATATAAGTAAAGCAATATTAGATCACCTACAAAATTGGTATGTTTGGAATAATTGGTGTCTAATAAAGGCTTCGACATAGATAGCTAATTAACATTAATGGTAAATGATAAAGTTACTGTTTTGATGGATCATACATTTTCTTTACAAATCTAATCGCAGAATATGTTACATTATAGTCACAGCAGGAGATAACCTTTTAACTATTCACGATAAGAGTAATAATGTTATATTTTGAATTTTCGTCCGTTGTAAGATGCACACTTACGTTTCACAACATCCATAAAGATAGGGATGGCTCGGTTGATCATAATTAAAAGGATATCTTGGATTTCCGGGGTTTCCATAGATACCTTGGTTGACGGGTCTACTATGTCCGTATGGATTTCCCGATATACCTGTTCCTGTGGTTTTATCTGTACCCTGGTCGGCGTACAATCTCGGTGGCACTTTGCTGAAAAGTCCTGAATAATATTCTGCTATCCATTTCTGTAGAGGTGTTGCTCGCCGAACACACCTCTGACATTCGTGACTGCATTTCCACCAATGGTTGTGGTTCCCGTTCACACTAATGACAATCAGCAGCACCAGCGTCCATACCAGAAACCTGCCTGCAACAGGAGAATCGATTTCAGATCATTTCAAATAATTAACAAATTCACAGTTGTTTATGCAAAGCTTGTTTCTTGCTTTTCAAGAAATTAATAGTGATTGCTCTTTAGTATCTTTGTCGAAACGTTGCATTACGATGTATTAGTTGTAAATCCATGAAATTATTTTTCATCTTCAATTTTCATATTGAGTATTGAACTTTGGTGTGTCACGTTCAATGTCCGTCTTGGTTCAAAGAATCAACTCAAAGAACATCGATATATCGTGTATTTTACGGAAAATTATAAATGCTTTGTATTTCAAAACTGCGTTTATTGTACTGCACTGTTCGAACCTGTTGTGTTTAAACATTCGTTTGATAAGTTTTTCAGAAATTTCTTTTGATTAAACCATGATGTGATATGTCGTGCAAAAGCATTTGTAAAATCAATAACCCAACTTATTTAGCTGAAGTCATAACTGACGAATCATTCCCAAGAAGAATAACTGACTGTCTATAATCAAAAACTCATACAATTTAGAAATACTCCCTCAGACCTAAACTAAGTTTATGTCAAGGTGAAAAACAAGTATAACTTACCGTTAGCTCTCATGACGTTGTAGGGAGATATTTTTAAATGACCAGCCAACCTATGTAAAATCCAGATGAGAAACCCAAAAATCACAGCAAGATTTACGAAGCATCACACTGTCATTGTCTAATAAAGATGAACATCTCGCCTTCCTACCTCTTGTTTAATGTTGCATTAAACTTGGCCGGCTTATATTATGTCCCACTGGGGCAGTAGTGCCCTATGATTAGTTAGAATATGGCCTTCAATCATAATTTGCCCGTCATGCGTGGCTGTCACCGTATCCATCCCATGTCGCCAAAAACAGTTGTGTCAGACAGGGTGCTTTTCTTAGTAGTACTTTATTAACATAGCCTCCGGATAATATAGTAGAGAGAGTATCCAAATGTTTAACCATACTGCCATGATGGCAAAAAAAGTTTAGTCTGGTAATTTTATTTGCATCTTTGACGACTGTATATCTAAATCTCAAATGAACATCATAAATATTTCACATAAAAGAACGCGATATGAATATCCACATGATTTATCGTCATTGCAACGATGGCAATTTCATAATCCTGATAATTTCGTATCTAGCTTATTCAGTCTTCTTACCGGCAATGACAATAACCAAATAGCGACGAGTCCATATACGATTTTATTATACCGCCAATTTTTATTTAAGACATAATATAGAAAGATGAAAGATTTATGAATACTGTAAACGCTGTATATTGAAGTTCCTGCTTTGATATCCAATTAGCTCAAGTGAGGTATTTTCGCTGATGAAATGTTCAGTGTTATTTCTAGTAGGGATTTTATACTTCTAACTATTACAAAGAGTACGATTGAATATATAGGAAATCGGTGGGTTTTTTCACATATTCTTGTCACGTTTTTAATGTTGAGTGGGAATTTGCAATGGTTTAGCGCCGCTTGGGCAATATTGCAGCCATTATCAGTATGCAAGACGACTGACATCGGCGTATAAAAACATAAGTGTCATTTCCACAAACAACGGATTTTATACTTGACAGTCGGTGATTCACTCATAGCCTCACTGTCTACAATTACCACTTCATTTTTCTTTTTAATTCCACATAAACATACGTTTGCCTTCTGGTTGTGCTATGTCTTTGTTAAAGGGGCACAGTGTATGATGTTGGAGTCAAATATGTCAAACATCATTTATGCTGTTATTTCACCGACATGTAGTGGTTGTTTCTGAACTTTAAAATCTCAATTCTTATCAATTAGCATAATAACAATAAACAGGATAATGGCCGAGATTTATGATCAAAAACCGAACAATGGCGCGCGCCAATGAACAAAAGTAATTTTGGAAATTTATTCAAAGCAGGCACAACGTGTAATAAAGGTTTGGTTTGATTAGTAGGTCATTTAGCTAATAATCATGTAGTTGGGACGTTGAATTTTGACTTATAACATAAATATTGTCGTTTATAATTTACGATCGAAAAAAGCAAATGTCATAATTTTGGCATTGGAAAGATAAATCCGCAACTTTAGATAGGCGATTTGAACTTATACAGGTCATACTATATTTTGGCTCGATTTAAGCGACATAAAAAATTAATGAAACATACTCTGCGTCATTTTAACTCTTACACCGATTCGTGTTCAACAAATCTAAAATAGAAAGTTTAAAAATATTTACAATAAATTATATTGTCTCCGACTCATCTTCAATAACCAATCAGAAACGATTATTACTCATACATAGTTTTAAAAAAAGAGTTCTGCAGTGTCCTTAAGCATCATTTGCGTTCGAATTAAAACATCTATCACTCTTGTGGTTTTAAAAAGTCCATTCACGATTTGGGGAGCGCCACCGTTACTCCTGCCTACGGCAATCTCTTAAAGTTATAACATTTCAATGATACACCAAATTATTCAGGAAGCAAACATCAATTGAATATAACTTGTATCTTATATAATGAATGTGTATAAAACTACACATAATTACTAAGAGGTTGCCAAGAATATTTCCCAAAAGCTATTTTGTTGAAAGATGTACACATGATTTTTTGGTAAATGTTTTGGACTCAAAATAATCATTGAAATCGAATTTATTAGTTTAGGTGTTTCTTCAGTCTATAAATAAACCTAGTTTATTATTTTCACACGCAAAGCATTGTCGTCATTGTGGGCTCGCATACTGTAAAGAAAGATGATGACGAAGTAGCGGAGGAATCGGGTTACGATAAAAACGATGACAAACGCCTCATCAAATATAGGATTTGAATTTTCAAATCGTTGGACAAAACGGCGAAGAATTGCCAAACGTTGAGAACTTGACTAATCATATTGCGCGTCTATACACTGCTTTCACATTTTCACATCGTGACAGAGGAGAATTTCCTATACAACCTTCCATTTTCAGAAGAGCAAGCAGAGTTAATATGCATAGGACCATCCCATCACATTCAATTCACTTAGTATTTCTCAGTTTTTGAGGGTACGAAGAACTTCTAAATACGCAATATGTGTGTTTTAAAAATAAATTGTATAGGAAATAACAGTAACATTGAGAACAAACTCAAGAACTTAAAGGCATTAGTGGCCACCAATATGATCCATAAACATAATCAATGAACAGATTGTGCATATCTCTTGATGTTACTAATGACGCCCCCTCAGATAATCTACAAGCTATTTGGAAAATATACACGTATTTAGGCCATAAGGTTAATTCTAAAAGACAGAAAGTTAGGTTAGAATAACGTTCGTAACAATTCATTAGCCAATCACGTCTTGCCACGTCCTACCGCCTAGGCATTTGTCTTGCTAGCCTTATTGTTTACAAAATTTTCTTAAAATCGGAAACAATATATAGGTTATCCAGAGATCACTTTATTTGTCTAAACACCGTGCTATTGCCCCTTTAATATTATATCATAATGTGATCTAACGTCCCGTTTAACTTTGACATTTCACCTGAGCCTTTTTGGGTCTCGAAACAAAAGTGTTTAGGCTGTTTGATGGTGCATGGAGTGTAACGTCATCCGGAAAGCACTGATCAGCCAAATTTTTCATCTCGTTGATTAGTACGATTGCTGAGATGTATTTATAGTCCTTAATTTGAAAACGGTTTATTGAAGTTCATGGGAGTCGGTGACTAATATCGATTGTACATGGCCCACAACTTTTCCTGATGAATGATAATCACTGTGTTAGAGCCACGTAGTGTAGGAAATCTGCTTGCTTTATTTCAATACTTACGAAAAACTGCAAAAAGTTCCCTGGGAAATTCATTTCTAAAGTTTTCCTTTCATTTCTATAGCTATCTACGATGATAGACTAAGGCAAATAATCATTTTTCCTTAGGACACAACGCAGTTTTGGACCCAGGTCACAAATTTTTGGTGTCTCCAGCGAGATCGGAACCCGAGTCGTCGTCGTGAGAGACCAGCACTCTAACCACTACACCACTGTTCTCAACACATTATTATATTGTTATTCAAGTTATGGTAGCTTATTAATGAATATCAGGGCCTGTTTGATACGATACGCCATATGTGCTTTGTAATTCGAAGTTCTGTCGATTGCACACGAAAGGTCAACGGGACGACCTCTGACACATCTGTATTTATGTCGATCTTAATTTACTTAGTTAAGGTTTGGTGTGTCATTTTTTCCAAGTTTGTAGGCAGATATCTTATCCTTGTTCTATGTACTGCAACAACAGGCCTCAGACATGGTTGTATGATCTAATGTTGTTGTAAACAAGATACTTTGAACTATTGACAGTTTACTAACATTGTTATATCTGGGATCATACTGTTTTGAATGTTATCAATACTTGTACCTCAGTTTGAGACCCTTGATGAATTTACCCTCATTTTACCCATATCTAAATATCATTTCTAATGTAGACAGTGTACTAGACTGATTAAAAACCTTTCAACTTAGTTCATTTGACTTCTAATTAAATTACATGTATTTCTAATGTAGACAGTGTACTAGACTGATAAGGACCTTTCGCATTCATTCATTTGATTTCTATCTGAATGACATGTATTTCTAATGTAGAAAGTGTACAACATTGATGAATAACCTTTGGACCTTGTTAATTTGACTTCTATCTTAATGACATGTTTTTCTAATGTAAGCAGTGTACTAGATTAATGACGAACATTTGATTTGTTCATTTGACTTCTGTCTAAATGGCAGTTTATTCTAACGTAAGCAGTGTACTAGACTGAAAAGGACCTTCAGACTTTGCTCATTTGATTTCTATCTGAATGACATGTATTTCTAATGTAGAAAGTGTACAACCTTGATGAATAACCGTTCGACCTTGTTAATTTGACTTCTATCTTAATGACATGTTTTTCTTAATGGCAAGTTTATTTAATGTAGACAGTGTACACGAATGATAAAGAACCTTCAGACTTTGTTCATTTGACTTCTATCTAAACAGCAGGTATTTCTAATGTAGAAAGTGTACTATGAAGTAATATTTACTATACTGATTAAATACCTCAGGTTACTTATATTACTGTTTCACATCGTGGATGAAGCAAGCAGTCCAAATACAAAGATATGATCTATGTTATCCTTCCTATAGAAATTGTTATTATTGAGTGAAATATGCGATAAGATGTGGATATTAGAAGATATACGATTTGAGCGGGGTTTTTTCATCGAAATGTCGTATTTTCAGAAAAATTAAGTTTCCTTCAGTTAACTTAGTGTAACAATTTAGAATTGTCTTTTACTTTGACATCATTTCAATTATCTCTCATTTTTTCCATTCGCACATTTGTTAAAAATTACATAAAATCACTGAACAAAAACGTTTTTATACTTTGTCAATAAATAAAAAGTGGTTTTTTAATGGAACTGACCTCAAAATGGTATTGATTGTACAAAAAACAAAAACAACTCAACAGCCTTTTTGTATGGTTTTATTGAGACGTTATATCCTGTTTTCATTTAATGACGTAATAAAATATATATGCTTTTGGGTGAAGAAATATGTATAATGTACATGTTTGCATAATATATAATTATATTTAACACGTGAGTTCTACCATTTAGACCAAGCAAAGCACCCAAAAAGGTTCTAAACATAAGAGAACTTTGTAAAACTTTTTGTTTTTTCAAAAACATTTTGAAGAATGTTGTTCACATGAAGGTTTAAAACAAGTACACAAGTTTTGCCAGTGACATGGCAGCGTCTTAGACACTGTGTTAGTATAAAAGGACGTTATTTGCAGTTTTAACCCTTTTCACACCGAATGTTCTTCAAGTATTTCACCACTGAAAAAGTAAAAATACATTCAATGAGCTTGAAAATGTATGCAATCATCCAACTTGCAGCGAATCGGATCGTTTCATCGTGTGAGGAGTGTGCTTGAAAATAATGTCAACCTTAGTCTGCATCTTTCTCCCATGAAAGAATGTGGAAACTAAATGATACATTGCATGAAACTGAATATTAACTGAGAGTGGTTACAGAAGTGGTTAAAATGGCGGAGAAACCGTATAAACAAGGTCAGCGAAACCAAATTCAAATCGTGTCTTATATAGCTTCGCAATTTCACAAAAGTTGGAAAATGGTTTGTGAAATATAACGTTGATAAGATTATTGAAATTTAGTCAAAATGTAAATATAAGATCATTCCCTACAAATTTGGCAGCTTTAATTGTTGGCCTATTGAAGACTAGTTTATGTCATGTACTGCCAAGCTGATGATATCAAGTTTTATTTCAATAAAAATCTCCCCTCCATGATGATACTTATTATCAAAACGCTTGACAATAAATATATTTTATACCGTGACTCATAAACTTAAATGTTGTCGAAATTAGAAAGCGTATAACTCTACACAAGCGTATCTATAATCAGCGACACTATGATTGCAATTACAATTCAGGATCTTAAGATAGCATGAGATTAAAATGTACATTTCTATACATATCAGATTTCTCTATGAAGAAACAGTGGAGAACAAGCTCTGCCATCCAATCTACATGACATAATAACACCATAAATGCATCAACAAGGTTAAGTGTAAATCTAAACCTTAAAATTGAAGTTCAAGCAAAACGACAGAAAAATTAATACAGGGGAAATATGTCTGAAAACACACACAAATTTATACAAGAATATGTAGAAGTATATCTCAAAGATAAAAAGTGAAATAAGTATTATCATACCTTGTGGGTATCATTATTTTCATATTAATAAAATGGCTATGCTCGATCAATTACGTTCACCTTAACAACTTTGATTGGCTCTACCAGTTTTATTCATAATTACACATTTGAATGGCTTTATAACATGTAAAGTAATACAATAAATTATCAAAACAAAGTTCCTATGGTTTGAGTTTGTCCTTGTTGATGAATTGGTTTGCTTCCAACTTTTGTCTCTATTTTAACACGTTGAACGCTCTTACACTACATGAAGTGTTACAATCAATTATCCCTCTACGGTTTTGAGCGTCCAATGTTGACGCACTCACAATGGGACGCCACTCCAACTTTTACAAAGGTGACCGGTGTTGTTGCGTTCTTTTCGTCATTGTACACGAGTGTCCAGTGGTAACGACGTATTTCCTCACATACACCGTGTGGACAGGTGGTGCCATTTCTGAAGGCGAATAGGTCATTTTCGTGTATATTTTACATTCAAAGATTCTTATATCTTATTTACGAAGAATTTGTCTTTTTCACATTATTAACATTGGAAAGGTGTATGATCTCCGTTCATTTCATGTCGGGAAACAGATTCATAAAATATACAGAGAATGATCTAATGATAATTCCTCGACAGTTAATTCATTGCACACCCTTGTTCACTTCTGAAGAATGAAGTAATGGTTTATGATTTTAGATTTACAGAGAAAGTCAGATTACGATTAATACCTACCGACAGCGTCCTATAGGGATGAACTGATTGCCATTTTGTAGATGAACCACCTTGTAAATCTTCCCACTAACATTCGCAAGCTCTGGAGCGAAATAACCATGATATCTGTAAATAAAAATTGATGTCCTAATTGTCAGGAATCAACAAAACATCGACTTTAAATGTAGTCAAAATATTCTAAAACAATATTTAATTTGTCAATATGTCTTACAGATAAAATACCATTTACAGAATTACAGAGTTATGAATAAGTAATGAAATTCAGACTTTGTAATGAGATTAGATGTTTTTATATAGATCAAAGTAATTATTTGTCCGTACTGAAAGCAAAGTCATTTGTATTCCACAAGGAACAAACATCCTCATGCAACGTTGCAATGCCTTTATATTCTATAGTTTTATATGCCAGTATTCAATCAATCAATGTTACTTATCATGGAACTTAGCCCATAAAAAGGAAGTAAACTTCATTTTTGAAAATGTACGTGTAAATTTTTCTAAACCCAAAACATGAATTTCATCACATATACATACGTTTGACAGCACCCTCCCGAGCCAACGCTGCTGTAATTCTGCTGTTCATTTCCAGCTTTGTCAGGATAAATGATTCCACCAAAAATGGTTCCAGGGTTTCCTCCTTGATTTACTTCGTGACTGAAGAGTCCGGAGTAATATTCGGAAATCCATTTATCTAAAGGCGTGGCTTTGCGAATGCACTTTTGACACTGAGCACTACAATTCCACCAATGAAAATGGTTCCCTTCAATAATTGCGAGATAAAGGAATATAAATATCCATATCACCAGATTACCTGAGGGAAAACAAATTATGCAAAATCAATATCTTACTTCGGGAGAATTTAACTATACTCATCAATGCCCAAAACTTTGGTATTTTGTATTACAATAAGTTACTGTAATTCATTCAATTTCAGCAGAATTTTTTCCATTCATATCTTCATCAAAGGATGTTAAGGGGTTTTTCTCATGGAAACGTAATATTTCCTTTATTGCTAATAATCGATAAAAGTAAAGTTGTCTATTGTACTTGTTTGACTTAAGCTATAGGTTCAGAATGTATTTATATTTGAAATAGTATATAGACATTCAAGAATCAAAGTAAGTTTGAGAGCATTTGGTTGAATATCAGACAAGTTAAAAATGGTGTGATCAGTTCATGATCGATTTCATTAATTCAAAACATTAAAAGGGAATCCTTGTTTATAATTACAAAATCATATATAGTGTTTCACCTTACCGTAGAGATTCATATTTGTTAACTTAATGGCCTTCTTCAAAGCAGCCAGCTATTATATGTTCCATTAAGTTAGAGCCGGAACAAAGGTAAGTTAATCTATTATGACGTCAGGGAAGACACAAGGACATGGTATAAAACTCCACACCTCGACGTTGTTGTTCCTGTAACGTTATTCAACGTTGACCACATTCGCTTTTGAAAGTAGGCATATGAAAGGTAAGCATATATTGCTTCATAAGTTGTCCGTCATACTTCGCTGTCACTATATCCATCCCATGTCGCTATGTACAGCTTGTGATGTAATATGTAAGACAAGGTGCTTGTCTACGTGCTGCTTCATTATCATTGCCTGCGGAGACTTCGAAGGCGGGGCCAGGGAGTCTTCGGCTGTCTGACAAGTACTTTATATCACGTTGCCATGTCAAACGCTAAGAAACGTTTCATGTTAAAACACTGTAGAACCGGACCAACAATGGGGATCCAAAAAAGGGCTAACGCATTAGTTTCAATAGGTAATAAACCATTAAAAATCATGGCTTTCATTTAAAGTTTGTATATCTGAAGACTGTTCCTAAAATTAATGAAATTACTAGTATGTATGAATACCTATGAGTAACATAAGACATGACATGTCACTGTGTGATGAAACAAGTTAATAAAATTTGACGGAACTATGACGAAGACACCGAATTGTTTTATTTTTGAGGATGTAACCACCTGTAAGATATGTAACAACTAAGATAAATTATCTAATTTCTCTTACACAACTTAAATCCCACGCATGACACAACACAAATGCACATAAATGGCAAACTGTCAAATGTTTCGGAGTTTTTCTCGCTACGACTTTGTAGAGTATTTTATCATTTGGTCTTATTTTTGTAAACAATAAAAATGAATAATACATTCACTAAAACGTGATTGATCATAAAATATTTGAAAGAAGAGATGAAGATAGTTTATTCTAAAACTTTCTGTGATTCATTTGACAGCGAGTTTCATATGAAACCCTCGAATCTGAAGGCATCTGTTCAAGTCATTTTCATTTACTTTGAATCCATTTTTCTTTCTTTGAATCCATTTTTCTTTCTTGACATGCACATAGAGTGTTTTAGAGCTAGCTGTTTCACGTCCCTTTAAATGAAACATATATACTGGACAAAATAAGTTAGGGATATTGCAATTAATAATGTGTATTTTATCAGTATATCTATGAACAAATATATCATTGCCAATGTTAAACAAATGTGCTTGTATCCCTTATCCAGTGTATATATCACAATGATTTTTAACAATCTTCCATTTTCCTACCACTTCCTTATTGGGTTATGGTCTAGCTTTGCCTATGTTGATACATTCACAATGCGAGGGAATTTTTACTGGAACAAAACTAACAGGTGATGCTGATGGTAGCTTCGTGTTGTTGTAAACCAGCACCCAGTGGATACGCAGCATCTGCACGCAGCTTCCGTTCTCACAGGACGATCCGGGTCTACAATACAAAGAGGGATATTGTCATCTTCATATTCATATCGCTTACAATTGTATTTTTAAATATAATTGAAAATACTTTCAATGTCGTGTAGAGAAGTTTCAATCACATCAAAATCAGTGATCTGATCCATTTCTCTCGAGATTCAAACTAAAATGGCCGCATGCATTTTTGCCTCATTAGTTGCTTCTTTTCTACTCAAACGGTTAATGGGGGTTGACTAAATAAATGTGTTACCCTCCAGAGACAAATGTTGTGTATAAACTGATTGAAACTATAATTTAGGACTTTTTAACCAAAAGAAAATGAAAATAGCACTACCGTGTCTTAGGTATAAACTATGACAACGTTTTAACACTTACCGACATGTGCCAAAAGGGATAAACTGGAATTCTCCTTTTAGGTTTACCACTGTATAATTGTAGACTCCATCGCCTGTCGTCGTTGGGGCATCGTAAGTAAATTCACTAAAAGTGTAAGAAGCCAAATAGGCATGAAATAAAAATAATTAAGAGTGTAAGCAATAACGAGAACTTTAGATCATGAGATAAGATAACTTATCAAAAGTTAACCTATGAATCAACTTTCTTAACTGTTAAACAAAGTTTTAGAAGTTGGTGGTTAACGTTGTGACTTTTTAAAAGTGTTAATGTTTTAACTAAGCAGCAACGATAGTTCAGGTTAGATTCTTTTATCAATACTTTACATACAGCGGATGAACAAAGGTATTTGTAATAATCAGTATGGAAAATAATAATTTTTCGTTAATTTGAATAAGTTATTACATCCTAACAAAATACTCAACAATCAAATCTTGCAAGTGCATTGGGTCAAAATAGGCAACATTTTTTTCTTATCTTTGCAAAAAATATTATTTGAACACATTTTCTACAAATGTTTGGTCAAAATAGACAACATGAATTACATTATGGTTTATTTTGCGTTTTTTACAAAACATATTTTGAAGTGTGAATTTACATAATCAAAAAAGTTTAGTTTTTTAATTTTTGGCCCAAATGTTGCATGAATACCTGCCAAATGTCTTCCTATAGTACTATTAGTATCAGCTTTAAGAATGTGAATATATTTGTTCATCTTCTAAAAAATCATTACTATTGGATGAATGATGAAGTTGATTTTAAGTGAACACCAATTTACATGATACTCGCACTAAGTTGCGAGTTGTGAAACAAACTTTTGTTATGCAGACGTTTACTGTTATATACTGAAATATCGTTACTGCATGTTGACCTTTTGTATCAGGTAAGATATGTCAATTATTCGGTGTCAATTCGATAACACAGAAGAAACATGATCCGTGCCAATGTTACATAAAATCAACTAGAGCTAATATATATTTGTCAGAGGTCAACGAAAAGGTTTAGATGATTATTTGTATCATCATATCACGTTCTCACGTTATCACCTTCAGTTCTATTGTATAGAATTTAGCAGCAAAGAATTCATTAAACCTAGCACTCAATAACTTGCATTTTCTAGTTCATTTGAACCAAAGATTTTCTATTTAAGTCATTAAAATGTATTGTTCAATAAACAGAAACCCTTCAAAGCTTGACAAGAGAACCACAGTATTTGCCCAGTTGTGGCCCTTCGCAAGCTAAGAGGGGTCGTATAGTACGTTATTTAAAGAAATAAAAAAACGTGCTTCTGCCTCTATAAAGTCGTTTTTGCAAAGTAAGCATATTTTTTTAACAATGCTAACAGCTGTACATAATCAAGCTTAAAAATGATGATATGTACTCACGTCTGGCAACATCCACTGTTTGAAGGACTAGGGTTGACGGGCCGACTGCCTATACTTAGGTTCCCACGGAAAAAGCTTTCCTCCGGCTGACGACTGAAGAGTTCGGGATATGTTTGTAGTATCCAGTCCTCGATCCCCCCCGACTGCCTCTTGCACCTCTGGCATTCAGCGTGACATCTCCACCAACCCGTGTGGTTGCTTGAAGCTCTGTCTACGACCAGTAGTACTATCATCCACACAACAATCTTATCTGAAGAAATACCATTTTAGATAATTGTACAAACTAAAATTGGAATAATTCGGGTGAATGTAGACCAACTTATCTAAAATATTCATTTTAAGTGATAAAACAAATAAAGTTGAATGGAAATATTTAGGTTTCTAACACAAACACACAAAATGATGTTGTTGGCATACGGAGTAACATGTACATCACGACTAAAGGTTGTACATTAGAAATAATAATCATACAAATCAAATCAGTATAATGTGAATGATATATTTCGAATCCATGATGGCATGTATATAATTAAGATTCAAATAAAAAGTCGTGTTCTTAATATTAACATTTACATTGTGAAACACATTGTCATTAATAAATTCAGTCTCTAACTTTGACAAACCAAGGTTTATTTCTGGCTTGTGCTTAATTGTTAAAGCACAAAGTTTTACGAATACATTTATATATACATATACATATCATAAATGGAATTGGTTGCTTGTAAATATTTGAATAAGGATATGTTTTCTTGTACTTCATTTTGCACAACTTTTCTTCACAGATAAAATACAGGTTTTGATCGAATATTAAAGCTGTCCATACGGCATGTTTTGATTTATGATATCATAAAAGGGCAATTTAGATTGTTGAATGACGTTTAAGTTACAATAAACTTAGCACTCGTCTTTGTCTAAGGGGCAGATATGTTCGTAAATTTGACATATTATGGTCACTGCAAAGTTTATCATTGAAGTTTTAATATACATATAAACTCTAAAAGCGTTGAGTACATATACACGAGGCCTTCAAGTCTACATGACAACATGAACTTCACGGCATCCTCGAAACAATTTGATGATTTGAATAAATCAGTTTAAAGCTGAAAAGCTACTGGAAGTCCGAATCTCGTCTTTATCGTTAAAAATATGGATATAAAATTATTAAAAAAAAATATTTTTAACTTTATTTATCATGGTCAAATATACAAATACAAATTATACATTCTACATCATGCAAATCCTCTTATATTTTTAAATAATGACATCTTACCTTTGTAAATCATCATTTTGAATGCAGCTATCTCCTCGAAGTAGTAGTTATACACAGACAACAGAGTTCATTTATATATGATAGATATCCGGAACAGCTAAAAAGTGATATGAAAAGTCCGATTGGTCGCATTAAGCACCAAGAAGCCCATCGTTCCTTCAAATGAGGAAACGCAGACAGGAAACTATTAATGTTGGTTGCTTAACAGCCACGAGTAATATTTTCACTACACTTGCAGCTGATGATGATAAAACAATTTTGAAGAACCTACACAGTGGTGTGACACAAGGCTGTTGCTCACCTCGATGTCTTTACATTGCCCGAGGAAAAGATCGCGGAAAATTGCGTTTAAAAATAAGTTTACGTTTAGATTGCACTAACCTCACTGTGTTTGGTAATTATTTACTCGATGTATACACTCACTGATATCAAAACAGATGAAAATTTAGAAACACCTTTTCTCAAAGAAAGAATGGGTTTGGTAAAAGTATGTATGAAAATGTGTGCAATCATTACTTGTTTCTTAAAAACTTGCACAATATGCATATTATGTATATAGTAAAGTTTACATTTATCATCGAAACAAACAATACTTCGTCAGTCAATTGAAAATAGGATATTATATTTATTCAAAGACCTATTATTACTTATAAACAGGACACTCGTCCTGGGAACATATTGGACTTCCTTAACTTTGCAGGACCAGATTCAGCAGTACCTTTGTAAACATTCTTTTTATTCACATTATCCCCAATAAAAATGCAGTTTATACAAAGAGGTTCATACATCTCATTACTCAACCAGGTCATCCGTAGTCGTAGAAGAAATGATCGAATATAAAGCCAAAATCACTTGCGGCCATCTTTGTGTGATACACCTTTTAATCATTTGAGCATTGCTTAACTATTCATCGTACATTCTTTTTGGAAATGGTTCTCTCGGTTATCAATAATTGTCTTTCAATTTAGATCATCAATCTATCTTTTTTATGGGATATCTTTATTTATCTAAAAAAAAGCATGCTGTTGCCCGTAAAAAGTCCTTCGCCAGACCTCTTCCATCTGTACAGAACTCGATCTAATAATCATCCTCTGAACGCGATTAAGTCTATCTCAAACTAAAAAAGATGATAAGCTGTTCAGTTTCTTATTTGTTATTCCTTTTCGTCTGAGTATTTGTCTATTTTTCGGTAAATATTGTTATATTTATTTGATGTAAAGACAAATTAACATTTTGCTCATTAGGCATGCCATGTTAACCACAACATAAAGGCCAGAATAATGTGTATCGCATGACTGAATGCTGCGTTTTTCAAGTTTTATCATGCTTTTGTCAACCAAGATTTATCTTCAATTAGTAATCCTTTTACTTTGTTGCTTTTAAAAATCCTGTTGACTTAGCCAGTAGAAGCACATCCAATTAATATTTCAATGACAAAAATGTGAGTAACAATTTAAGATTAAATATTGGGTTCATATTTTGTTTTACTTAAATTTGTAATTAAACACTTAACTATATGTTCTGAGACATTTGATATGGCGTTTTCGTTGATTTATTCCTTGATACACCTGTCTACAAATTTCCATTCATGGTAGAACTTTGTATGTGGAAACATGTTAAGAGATCTAATGAGTTATATCTGTATATATTATTTTACCATGCCTCTTTTAATGCCGTTTTACAGTCGACACACCCTCCATTTGTCCCTAACGTGACAGGTCTGATATAAAATACGACACTCTAACACCTGTATGTGGTTTCATTTGCGTATATATGACATAAGTGTTACGAGCAGATTTCTTGTCATACATAGATGAAGTCATAGCCTAGTTGTATAATATCATGTTTTCTATTTTTCTATTTTTACAATGTAGATCTAATGATTAATTAATATAAGTGACTAAATATAACTTCACAAATCCAAAGAAAGCGACAACATCAGTAGCAACACGATGTTGAGGCTATTTATGATTACAACATGTATGAACTTTCGGTACGATGATAAATTAGTTGTTGTTAAGTTAATGTGACGACTTCAACAACAGCAGTTATTTTTAACTGTCATAAAGCTAATTAATTACATGTACAAACATTGTAAAACGGGGCTCCATGTCTCCGTCAGCATTTTCTTGTGTATTCTCACCACGATCATCGGATTACCTTTATAGCAACTATAGATAACTAAATAGCGCACCAATATGTAAATTTTATCATATACTTGCTTATAAATACAGAGATTTTGCATGTTCAAAAGACCCTTCACCAAACACCCTGTATCAGCCTGCAGAACAAATAATATGCATCAGCCCGTCGTAAAGGATGTCCGTTCCTCAAATTTAAAGTATTAAACTTGTTTCTAACTTGTTTTTTTCAAAGGTTTAGTGTATTTGCTAGAAATATCTATCCCAAAAAATAGGGGTTAGTGTGGGTTTTTTCGAGATATTTTTAGACAAAGATTCATCTGTCAGTCAGATATTTAACATGGGAGTCTATGGGAAAATGATGACCTTTTGGGAGAAATCTTAAATTTTAATTGGTTCCTGTATTAAACTTGTTTTAATATGAAAACATGTAAGAGTAAACATAATTTTCTTCCAGAAAAAAAGTAAAAAATATGTATGGTACTGTGTTTTTTTTTACGGCACATCATTTATTCAAACATTTCAATTAAATCATCAACATTCAAGCTATTTTTGGACTACAACATGCTTTCTCCCACTCATTATCTTAAACTATACCTGAATGCATTCATACAAATCATATTCATTCAACAACATCTACTTTCTAAGAAAAACAGATAATAGAACTTGCTCAAATAATAGTTACAATTAAAATTGCTGAGTCAGCAAAATTGTGAATTATTTCAAAATCGAACTACTACGTTTCTTTATTTTGATGAATATTTAGTCAGAAATCATCAAAATTGAGAAGTTACCGCTTCATTTTGGTTTATTATATAAAAACATTATGATTTATGGTTATTTGAATTTTGTAACTGTGACTGAGGAGCGAACATCCTTAAGAGCAAAAACCTGTATCAGCCCGTCGTCAAGGGACTTGAACCCTAGAACGCGAAAAATAGATCGGAGTCACGTGAAATTTAGAGTTATCTCCCTTCACAGCTGACAGACGCCATGACTGACGACGCTGAAAAGCTGCTCGGCGATCTCGACGCTCGCCTGAGCGAATTAGACCATATTATAGAGACCGAAAATATACCTGCTGATGTTTCTACCTCTCTATCCGAAATATGCCTTGATCCCAACTTGAATTTGCTTGATGACGATCTAGATACGGATGCATTTATTCAACAGATGTGTAACGCCAACATCGTAAGAAAAACAGCAGGTGATTTGAAGAAGATTATCCTTTGGCTTCAAATTGTTCATGAGATGAGAGAGCCATATCAAATTCCACCTTCTGAATTAGATCAGTACATGGCAAGATGTTTCCTGTCTGTAAAAAAGAATAATGGTGAAGAATACGAACCAGAGTCACTGAAATCGTTTCATTTAAGCATAAACAGATACATGTCTGGGGAAAAAATTGCCATTAATGTTGTTGAAGATAAAGAATTCAAACATTCAAGAGACGTTTTTCCTCAGAGAAAGTAAGACAGCAAGGCGAAGGAAATAAGAAAAATCGAATATATATCGAAATAATATTTAATGCAGATGATAACGAAACAACATTCTTGAGAATATTATGTAATTACTGACTGTTATCAAGTTGTTTATTGTCATAATTATGTCAATTAAGTCAACTGTCTAAATTATTATTTCAGGCAATCCACGCTGCGCAGATGTTGCCTACAATGAATATTCTCAGAGGCGATCCCCTACTGCTATGGAGCCAGACAGCCCTTCTCTATCTTGGTGTGTCGACAAAAGGTGGAAACAGCAGTGTTTAATTCATCAATCAGGCTATGGGTTCACTAGTCAAGAACAGGTGTGAGGATGCAGGAATAAGTGGGCGAAAGGTAAACCATAGTGCAAGGAAAACATCTCTAGTGCATGCAGAGGTACCGCCGACACTTTTGATGCAGCTCTCAGGCCAAAAGAATGTGAACTCCATGAACAATCATAGCACTGCATCTTGCCAGCAACAGAGGGAAATGTCGTCAATCCTCACAAGGTATAAAAAAATCCCCAAGACACAGTTCACAGTAATGCTACTGTCAGTCGAGCCAGTCAGAGGCTATGGCAGAATCCGGGTCTGTTTTCAGAGCATCCCAAGAACTGGTTGAGGAAACTCTGAGGAACATAACCAGCTACGTGTTGCTGTGTCGGATCTTAAAATTGACACACACACTCTTTGATGAAGTCACAACAGTTACTGTTAGGTGCTACTATTCATGGAAATGTTATTTTTCAGATCGGCAGCTCGATATCAGACGAGAAAGCACATGCTAGGACTGTAAAATGTTGCAAAAAGCGAAGACTAGTCTACAGCGATGATTCTGATAGTGACTATATTTTAACTTGTTGTTAATTGTTAGCTCAGGTTAGAAGTTCCATGTTAACTATAATTCATGTTTCATGAATTTTGAGGTAAGAAACATTATCTTTCAATGTTAAAATACATGCATGTTTAGCAAATTAAAGTTATTGAAAGTCAAGAATATGTTTGTTTCTATTTATGAAGAGTATATGATAAATACGACATGATATGGCAAAATTCATATCATATCCTATATCAGCCAGAGGCCCTCAAACTGATATTGGTGTCTCGGGCTGATGTAGGATATGATATAAAATTTGCCATATCATAATATCTATACATAGCACTTGAAATATAGTTTCTTTGATATATTGCAATAGCAATGCAAAGGCGTTCTGTGTATTGCAATTCAAAATTTGGTGCGATTTTCAGCCCAATTCTCACTTTCTAAGGAAGAAGTTTCTTGAAACAGAGTGCAACAAGAAAATCAATGGTTATGTTCGGAATAAATTTATTTCTCAGAAAAGATGTCTGAAAATTAAAAAAACGATGATCAGGACAAAGATTAAATGAATAATATGTAATCGTTTTACCATGTATTTCGTGTTTTAAGGCAATTTACCTGAACTTATTTATAACGTATTTTACATGGAAATTTGTTGTTTGTGTTGTATTTAAAAGAGGACAAGAGGGAAACGATTTGCAGCATATACTATCTGCAGAACTCGTGCATGTCATTTCATCTTGCGATTATCTAATTATTAGCAAAATCAATGATGGACAATTGTAGAATATTAAAAATGAATAGTGTTGTCGGTTTTAATGTCAAATGGTAATTTTACAAAAACGGGAAACAAAAACAATATATTTAACACAAAACGCTGAAATATCATCCTTTCACATCGTGGAACAGAAATATGATACATAATCATAGTATAAACATTTTTGACGTTTAATTGGTTGTTTTCTCTCTGACCAAGACGATGAATTGTTGACTGCGATATGTGAGAAACAAATGTATCACAGGAGCTTGAAAATGATCAATATCTGAATCTATATAAAATATAGATTTTAATAAACCCTTCCCTAGTTTAATAGCTTATGTGTGAACGAAAGGGGATATCATTATCTATACTTTATATACTATTAAATATTGATTATTTTAATGTCCTTTGGAATGTATTGGCCGATGAATTATAAGTGTTTGTATTAATGTGATCTCAAAATAAAATGCCCACCAGGGGCATACGAAAGGGAGATAACTCCAACGATAAAAGATCGATAACTCCCATTCAGACTTATTATTAGCACTGTAAGGGATCTGGATATTTTTCAAGGCAATCGTACCACACACATTAAACATTTAAGTAAACGCATTCTCCTATTGACATTGTTCAGACATTGTTAAATCACATAAACAAAACGTTTAGTTACTTCGAATATCGAATACAACGGACATAATTATTTGTGCTTTTTTCATCGTATTCAATGTAGCACGTCAGATTCACAATTCAGGAACATGTCATACACATATCATATTATCAACAATCTTTATACATAAACCAGATTCATAACATTCATATCACGCATGAGATTCACTTATTTGGTCTGGGTTGTCGGCCTTGATACCAGCGCTAAGCTCTGCCTTAGCCACTAGTTGTCTTCGTCTTATGCCGGGGCTCTGTCGCAATTTAAGTAGATAGTATCTGTCCTTTCGGGCGTCCCGAATTTCCTCATAATATTTATATTTTGGTCGGAATTCTTTCGGGGAATCGGGTGTTGACAGTTCTTCAGGTTCATCGTCTCCTGATAGTGGACATTCTGTGGAAGAGAATAGTGGACATTCTTTGGAATAGTAGACATTCTGCAGATCCGAATATTGAATTTTTGTAGAATATAGTGGATTGAAATAGTGGTTATTCTGAAGAAAAGATTAGTGGACATTCGTTAAATTAGGAGACATCCTTTAAAATATAATATTGGACATTCGGTTCATTAGAATAGTTGAATTTTGTAGATGAGAATAGTTGATACTCTGTAAGATAGAATAGTGGAAATGCTTTATGAAATAACTGGGGCATTATATAGAAATCAAATTTAGGCATTATTCAGAATAGTTGAGCTACATATTATATTGAGTATAATTAAAGCAATTAACAATTGAACTCTTTCAGTGGCATTCTAGAAGTTGTAGTTGTAATGAAGTACACGATTTTATGGATAATCAACTTCTTTATTAATAGCAATGCTTGAAAACGGTATAAGGAGCTATACCGAAACGTCGCAAATCTGTTAATAAAGAAGTTGAATATCCATAAATATCGTGTACTTCATTACAATTAACACTTAGCTGAAATATGATATGTAATATCATTCTGGATATGTTTGCTTTGTACCAAAGATGTACATATGTTGAATTGATAGTTCCCAAATCAACCTGACGAAGAGTGGACATGCACTCATTTAAACTGTACATTAATTAGTGAAATCGTGATTTTCTAGGGAAAACCGGGCTCTTTCGCCTACCTCTATACAGCCACTTAATTGGTACTAAACCTTTCTCAGGAATAGTTACTATGGTCACCGGGACTGCTGCGTACAAAACGGAATCGGAAAAGTGTGCTTCCACCTGCAAGAAAAGCGATACAAGATTTAAAGACAATGATTTAGGCTCCTCAGATCTCATAAGGTCGAAATCGTTGTCAGGTGATTAACAAACAATTCCAATTCCAAAACTAGAAAGGGGATAGAAGGTAACGTGCAAGGAGCACAAAAAAATGAAGCATTATTGCGGGTTCATGCTTGAGAAGGAATACGCGATAGCTAGAAAGGATATGAACATTGGTGCCCTTTTACGGTTTTCAAATACAAACCATTGGCTATACGAAATATGTACTGAATGTTTCAGACTGGTGCTCGAGATGGAGATGACATGTATTTACGCCTAAACGCTTGTGGTCCGAATCTAAAATTGGATAATCCCAATTAGTAAACGTACCTCCACAGAACATTTCAGCTCAGTGGTCCTCAATTACATAGTAAAAATGATTAATGGTAGAGTGAATTGAAGTGTATTAACACAAATAATTTCAAATTGACAGGACTTGATGATTATCATATATAAATAGATTTTTTTTACTTATCTTAGTAAGTGAACATATGTTTAAGTTAAAATATATAAAGGGATAGTAAAACTTTTTCTGAAATATTTATTTCTTCACATTTTCCCCGGTTCATTCAGAGTATCCAAACATGTCATAACTCAAACTGGTCATCCGTAGTCATAGCTGAAATAATCAAGATTCAAGAAATATCCACTGGCGGCCAATTTTGTGAGACCACACGTATGATACGTTCATTTCAAAACTGCTTCTTATGATTATAAAATATTATCTTGCAATTGGAAACCATTTATTTTCGTTTTCGTGAGATTACCTTATTTATCTAAAACAAAAAACACGTGCTACTGTCCCTTTAATGTTCAAGTAATGTGATGTTAGATGCTGTAAACATTAACAGTCTGAGAATTTGGTGTGGTTTTACTTTGACACAGGCTGCTGTCATGGTGGTCATGCTGCACTTCTTCCGCTTCTCGTTTGTGTCAAGTTTTTTGTATAAGAGCACATCTACAGCTGGCTTCCATGACATTTATGAAGATTTCATCTCCTTAAGGGGATGACAATGAAGACAAATTAAATATGCTTAATATGTCACCTTTATTTCGTGGTGTGTTTGCAAAATTCTGTAATAAATCGTCGTTGTGAGTTTAGTTGTCTTTGAATCTCCCAAATGACAGGCTGTGTTCAAATTGTAATCAGTTTCGAAAGTAATAAATAAACTTAATGACTTCGATATAATCACAGAGAGTTAAGGTTTTAATCGCTTTACATTAGGTTGTTCATAAAGTTTTGTTTCACGTATTTTTCTTTGTGAGGAACGTGAATGGTATGCCTGTATCGTAGATATTACGATATAAAATCAGCCGTCATCTTCAACTATCCTCAAATCACTCTTTTGAATGCATTTAACAAATGTTCCTCCATTGACAGCTTTGAACCACCATTTCTTAAGTTATATAGGTCTACTGCCAGCAAAACTGAAAGTCGATACCTACTTACAGCTCTACTGTAACCAACTTCGATGCCATTCAATAATTACAGCTTCACTGTAATAAACTTTGATGCAAGTCAATAATTACAGCTCTACTGTAACCAACTTCGATACCAATCACTACTTAAACCTAAACTATAATTAAATTGAATACCATTTATTCTTAAAGCTACATCGTAACCAACTTCGATGCCAATTAATACTTTCAGTTACATTGTCACCAACTTCGATACTTCTCAATACCTACAGCTACAGTTTAACCAACTTTAATACCAATATATGCTTTCAGCTACAATGTAACCAACTTTGATGCCAATTTATACTTTCAGCTACACTGTAACCAACTTTGATACCAATTCATACTTTCAGCTACACTGTAACCAACTTTGATACCAATTATACTTTCAGCTACACTGTAACAAACTTTGATGCCAGTCAGTACTTACAGCGACACAGTATCTGACGTCGATCACGCGACATTTGCTGAGTCGGGAGGGGCAGGTAGGGGGGACGTGAAGGGGGAAGTCCCTCCAGTGACGACGCTGCCCGGGACGGATGCCGTCGAACAATCTTGCCTCAGATAGCACCAGGGACTTGCTGTGTACATCTCCGTATATCAACAACTGAAAATACAGGTGGCATTAGTGTGAATACTTGTTACCATAGCACCAGAAGTTTTTTGGATACTTCTAAATTTTGTATGAATTAGAGTTTAAATAATTGATCCCATCTTATTAAAATCAAATCGAACGCATCGGGTACGAGGATTATGTTCGATAAGTTTTTATTGAGGTTAAACCTAACTCGAAACAATGGCTTGGGCGGTCGTTGATCTTGAAGTGGGCCCGATCATTGTATGTAGTGAAACATGCTTGAAAGCTTCGTTCATATTATATTTCATCACTAAATTGTGGTGAAAAGGGTAAAATAACTTTATTCAAAATAAGTATATGATTCAATTAAAAAAGACATGTTTCCTAGAGTCGTGTTACTTACTGCCTCTATTTGAAAATGCATAACTGACATAAATAGTGTAGTGACCTCAAGGATTTGACCTGCTCCCACTAGGCTAATTAGAAACAGCATGTTCTGTGATATTTTGAATATAATTAATTATAATATAATTTATTCAAAGTATAAACTGCACAACTTGACACGCTCACAGTGTTGTTTGCAACGAAATTGACGCAAAATAGGTGACATGATGACAAAATCAAAGCTCAATTAAAAAATCAAGAAGATTTTCCAAAAATAATACCCCTTGAGGTAATGCGGTCTTATTATAGCATGACAAATAACGTCATGTCATGTGTGGCCCTTTGATGTGACATGGATACTGCATGATTTGACTTTCTACACACTTCGTGACCAGCAAAACACTGAGGACACAATGCTGGCCTTGTCTCACTGATTGTACTGACGGGTAAGACGCAGAAGTCACAGTGGCGTGCTCTCCTACCGTCTCGGAGGGTATGAATGAGTAATCTATAAATGCAGCCAGGATTGCTCTCACGCTCTCAGACAGAGACAAATGAGTCACTGTTTCTTCCCATCGTTGTTGAAAAAGCATGGGTCATAATATTTACCTTAACTTTATATAACATTTGTCCTACAATACAAGTATAGTTTACGTAAACAATCTACGTTCTACGATGTAACCGAAAGGACAAATTAATGACCATGTATCACGAGAAAATAGATTATATCTAATTGATTGTTTACATTTTCGAGTGAATATAAAGTTTCGAGTGAGATCTATCGGAATCCACAACATTAACCGCACTTAACGTTGTGCTTAAAGTTAAGTGTGATGATCATATAATCGTAGAACATACGCCATATTGATGTGGGAAGCTTGGAATGTCATTTGCAAATTGTGCCAGCAGTATCTTTGAATAAGTAAATCAATTGAAAACTATTCCATCGAGTCACAGACTCCTCATTGCGGTATAAGTATTTTTTAAGATAATCTGCCCTAATAATTGCATGTGTAAATCGGAAATTGATAATTAAATTTCCAAAAGTCTTACATACAATGATGATTCGAACATACCATCTTAACCAAATGCATACATTGAACATCAAATAGTAAATCTCCAACAAAATTGTTTTGAAATTAAAGAAAAAAAGTACATGAAAATGTTCACTTAACTTTCACTAACTACAAATTCAATTTTAATTCAATGTTTTTTCCCAAAAAACACACCCTGTGTATCGGTGAACACGATATATGAATGTCAAACGTTCGCGAAAAAATTGCTCTACCCTGATATAATTGACTCTGCAATCAGTGAAACAACAACCTCATAAATCAGAACACATCAGTTATTCGTCTTTAATCCCCTTAGAGACACACTGATAAGCTGTCCCACAATATTTGATGGATCTAACCCCAGTGCCCTGAGGCATCACGTGGGGGCACGCTACTTGTTCATTTACAACTTTTTAACAATGAACACGCACTTTTGACAAAACCATTTATGTGTCAATCAAAAGTGCAGGTCAAATATTTCGGTGCTTTAATCATTCATACACAGAACCTCAACGTCGTGCGTTCAGATGTCAAATATACACCTCGATAACATATTGCATCACCCAAATGAATTCTGTTGTTTTCCATGTTCTGACACCCACACAAAGACACAAAAGTTTTTCAGGTATGTTAAAGCTCTTCTGACAATTGTATTGCCAAATTGCAACGGAACCTCATGCCTCACAGACAACTTCAAAGTCTTGTTCAGACAAAAAAAGACGTTTTGCAGAATTCAATCTTGTAAACGGGGGTTACAACTGATTTTCATCTCTGATGACATTGTTGCTACACTGAAAGATTTTCGACTCTTTTATAGGACGACTGTTTGACGAGTTTACTCTAATGAATTTGTCCTAAATGAGAAAAAAGATATTTACTGACGAGTTTGTTAATTTTTCCTATTCTAAGATTAGGCCTTATGTTATACAAGCAATTGAATATCATTTATACAACGAGAGTCCCTGAATACGCAGATGTTGCAATATTTGTTGAGTGGAATAAACAACAAGTTGGGTTTACTCAGATGGCAAGACGTTCTACATGTGTACAGCTACAATATGCACTATTTTCAAGAATTGATTATATCAGGTGAAATCAGGTGAAATTTCAGACAATGTAATCGTTATGGGTAATGTGATTACATTTGATGAACGTTAATTCTTACTTTTAAATTAAAAATGACATCCGTCAATAGTCCGGTATTTAAGAAGCACAGACAAACCTTCATATACATGCAAGTTAAGAAATCAGGTTATCACTCGACTAGAGGTATTTTCATTATTTTTATTATAAATCAGCATTTAATGTATCAAAACAGAGTTAACACTCATGATTTTAAATTTGCGAGGTTTTTTTGTTATAGAAAAGACAAAAATAACTTGCTATCCCAATTGCCTTAGAAGTATTTATAAAGGGATGTGGCTCTTATGATCCTTAGCATTCTCTGCCGACAGAGGTAGCTGCGTCATAAATTCCTATACATATACATATATAGGAATTTATGACGGAGCTACCTCTGTTGGGAGAGAATGGACCCTTAGTAGTACAATAAATATATCATTTGCAATACATATGTATTCATTGTTAATAGGTTTGAAACTGAAACTTAAGCTTTTAAACATTTACCATTTTATAGAAAAATGTTAAAGAGGTTTTAAACGTCATCAGTATATATGTATTTATATGTTTCATGCCCACAAAGGGTTCTATACACAAGATGTGCCCTTGATGAATCTTCTGTTCTTGGGCAATTGTATAAGTGTATACAGTGATAGGTGCAAGCATATTCTGGTACCACGGACCAAACGTTCACATGCGCTCTTCACTTTATCATCCCTGGGACTTTTGATCAGGAAAATCTGTAGGGAAATTATCCGCCCTTGACTTGAGTAAGCGAATGAAACTGCTACATGGAAACCTCTCAAAAGACGTGTCATAACTTACATCAGCGTTTCGTCGAGGAAATTGGCTTGCAATTCAAGCTCTTTAATTACGCTTTTAATTCTGTTGAAATACGGAGGGAAAGTTTCCTTTTAAATTTCACACTTCTCAGCATGAGCCGAAAGAACTGTTTAAGATTTAGCAAACACAATATTTAACGCCGTTTCATTGGGTCATCAATCATAACAAATTCATTGGCGGGAAAATTGGTTACACATTTTTCTAATGAAATTTCCCATGGAGTATGATGGTTATACGAGTGTGTATATGTATTTATGTATATATATATATATATATATATATATATATATATATATATATATATATATATATATATATATATATTAGCCTGAACAAATTTGTTCCGTCTCAACACACCTGTTTCAGCTGAAGCTTGCACACGCCTGACTTGCGCATGGAGAGGTTCTGGAGTTGCACGTCGGCTCTGATGACCTCCCCCGGGACGTAGGCTCGCTTGATGACGGAAAGGGAACAGGACACACGCCCGGGCCGACAGCAGACTGTGCTGAATGAACGCTCGGCATGATCCTCAAGGGGGTGGCGGGGCTAGGGGTAGGAATTTAGTCGTCATGTATTATATTTTGCATGTACGGAAAATATCATTATTATTTCTGAGCATTATCGGAATCTCAAGGTTAACGTTCGTGGTCTTGTATCGAGTACCCAAAATCATATAACGTAGCTACAACTAGGCTGAAACAGTTCTGCGAAACACATGACTTAACAGTACTATAGATAAAAGGAAAAAGACAAAAACAGCATATTGAAAATGTTAACGTTTTGCCTGTTTTTTAAAGAATTTAGTAATAAAGTCTTTTAGAACGAAGATTTCATTTGAAAAACCTTTTCCTTTTGAAACAAGGCTGAATGAAACAAGACAGGGCACAGTTTATTATATACAATATGAATATTTCTAATACACTTATACTGCTTAATGCGGAAATACTATAACTTTGGTAAGAACACTCGTAGATGTTATTTCACCTGAATATATTTTGTTATTCATCTTCCATATTAGATAAATAATGCGATCTCATTACATTATGTTACATCGAAGAGTACCATGTAAAATTCAGTTGTGTATTTATATGATCAGAGCAATATATCATAAATGCATTTTCATTGAACATACATAGTCAAATCGTTGTATTCAATTATACATTTCAGAAGACCGCCCCCTCCCCAAATTTCCCCTTCCCTGCAAAATAATAATTACATATATTTCAAGATCTTATCCTCTAAACGTCAAAACAACTGTAACTTCATGTATTTACAATACATTCACACTACTTAGCCCTAATACAAGGATATTGTACGTACGCTTCTTTCTTTTGGGTTCTTCTCTTTGATAGATAGATTCAAGCCTTTAGCCATCACTAGCACTAGCATCTAGTTTAATGAAAGCTCTAATCTAGCACTTACCGAAGGAGTTCGTTTTTCGGAATCCCGTTTTGAATCAAGATCCCTGAGGACGGTAAAAGTTTTTTGAGTGGTGAGGTTTTCTCCGCTTTGCCGGACTGCGATCCCTTGGACAGTATAGGTCACTGATGCATCCGGGCCTTGAAAGGAACAGGGGATGCCTTCCGGAAGTTTGTATTGAAACGGAAATAGGTGGCGCCCTCTCTTTAGGACTTCTCGACTCTCCCAGTGTCCTTCATCTGTAACTAGAAACACGTGACACTACTGCTCAACACAACACGGCGCATGCACTGAATATCAAATAAATGAAATATCTGATTAACTATGAAGCTCTTTTTCTATTTCTTAACAGTAAATTTGTTATTAATATATCTTACCCAAAAACGCAATTTGAAAACAACGGTTTAGGCAACCGTCAGAAACATATTTTGCAAACCAGATATACCCACATAATATATCTATCTATATATAATAATACTATTAGCAAATAATACAACCTACGGATTAATTAATTTGTACGAAATATTGTATAATGACAATTCAAAAAGAAGAATATCTCAAAATCAGCATTGGTTTTGAAACAAGTCGTCTTGAACGGATAACGAGGCATTTTTGGATTATTTATGCACCCAAATTCTATCGGTTATTGACAATTTATTGTTCATTGTCAAGTGTATTCAATGAAATTTCAGTTTGGACACATCAAAACATAGTTTACATATCCAGAACACATGCTAAATACCGCAGTACCACATTCTTACACTAAAGCTTTTATAGCTGAACCAAAAGCCGTTTACCTATAAAGGCCTTACCCGTCTCAAGACGAAGACTGTGTTATTTGCTGTACATGCATACCTCTATCCGGCCCTGAATATACAACTGCAATAATGTAATTATCTAATTACCACAATAGTTCATGGAACCCTGAGGATAGATTTCAAGTCCCTTAACTGCGAGAACTCAACACCCAACGAACATGGTGATAATTTCAAAGGGGTCGTGATCCGTGAACAACCATTACTACAAAGACAAGCTGTAATACGAGGAGTTCATGCTCTTTGGATCAGCCATAACTGGAAAGACAGTCTGTGATACGAGGACGTTGATGGCAGTGACTCATCAGATTGTAATGAACCTAAGACATTAAACAGACATCAGGCAAAGGTTAGGAGCCTGTTAAAAGGGACCAAAAGCAAATGGTGTGATGATGAATTCAGAAAGGTCGCGTGTTTAATACCTTCAGCTGCAATGTGTATGCACTGACATCTCTCGAACAAAAATGACATGGAACAATGGAGAAGGACATGGTTACCATTACAAGAATACATCATTGTCTCTCGTTTGAGTCTTACTTGATCTACTGTTGATAGATATACAGAACATAAAACAGTTACCTACTCCGCCTGCTAGTGCCTGTATGGCATTCAATTAGCAAGAACAAAGTACAAGGTGTGTTAAGGCTTCATTGTTGTCCTTGGAAGCGATCGAGATGTTTATCACATAAGGTTGTCGGCATTGACAAAGACAGCAGTAAATGAGGTATCTAACACAAAGATACGAAACAAAAACATACAATGAGGTAATGAATACGTAACTCGTCAACCTGTTTCCGTTATGTAGATGTTGTCGCCGCATAAGATTAGTTAAGTAGAATACCGTTTGGTGTTTCTGAACCTCTCTTCTATATTACATCAACTATTTGCTTAGTGTAAAGTCATATGGTACCTACATGTATAAGGGACTGAAAATTACAAATAGATGCAAAAGGTATACAATAGGATAAACAACCTGTGATAGCTGTGTCATAATTGCGCAAAGCTACAGTGACAATAGTCATTTTGTATTACCCTCAAGTGAGGAGGTTATCCTTTTCAATGTGTTTATTTGAAAGTATACCGGTTCATATGACCTTGTGTAATCCAATCAGAAGAGAGCATTTCATTTCTGAATTAGAGGTCCGAGTCTGAATCTCTTAAGACAAATGCCGTTTTTTAAGGCAATCTCGTTGAAAAAAATTTCTGCACTACGTTACGCAGATTATAATGTAGTGGAGTATTTAAATTTCCTTTTAATGAGATTGTTTTTTAAAGTTACGTCTATGTAAATTCACGTGCAGAGGTGGTCATAATGAATATCTGATATTATAATAATTCTTGTGCCAAATTTTATATTTGTTGAAATGTTGATTTTACAAAAAATTCGAATCGAGCACATGATTAAAATTAGCATAACTGTGACTCACTGATGTCTTTGCAAAACGCTAATCATTTCCCAACCACAACAAAACGATAAACAAAGCTTAATTTTCATGACCAATTAATTAATTTTACCATATTGACTTGAAAATTCTCGATAATGTTTTCTTTGATGAACGAATGAAAAATTGAAAATTGTTAAATAGTTTGTATGGATTTTGACGTTGGCGTGTACCCACGACTAGTCCAAGCTTTCCTAGCATACTGCGATATGCGATGTTTCTCTAGAGGGCAGCCATTGCATCATTACTTAACTTAAAAAAGAATGATATAACAGTAAACTTCTTTAATTATGTATTATGTTGGAAAAGTGGTTAGCCAGTGTGCAATTAGCTGGGCGTTCATTTTTGACGAGCGTAAGGGTTCATCGAACTTGAAATAATATATAATTGAAAAGGACTCTCTTCTTTTACATCACTGCCCAGTGATGACGGACGTCTATTGAGTCACAACACATTAGAAGCAGATTGCAGAGTAACCGAAACCCATTTGTTTCCATTAAAATCGATTGTCTTGTATGTGGGTGGATGGCTAGGCATTTGTAAGGTGAAACACGGGGGTGATTTGTCATGAAATCAATATCAAATCACGGAAAGGCTTGAGAGATTTCCGGCTCAAACAAAAACGGTGACAGTTTGCACGCAGACCTAATGCTAGCAATTATGCATCACATATTGCCACCTACCTGTTATAAAGTTAAGCCTGTAAACCATGAACCTCTAAAGGGACAGAAGCACGTTTTTCCGAGCTTTCATTTCTTTAAATTTTCCCAAATAAACATTAGTTTGTGCCAAAATATTATCTTCAGTAAGTCAAATATATTATTTCTCAGCCAGGTAATCCGTAGTCGTAAAATAAATGATCAAGTATAAAGAAAAAACTACTGGCGGCCTTTTTTAAACACATTTCTGTTCTGTTTTGATGAATCTAAACGGCTTTGATAGGTGGATGCAGTTTATAATCTCACGTTTATGTCCATCGGCATCCGCAATACATTGCAGTGAACTTCTACGCATTTTCAGCTTGTCGTAAGAAGTATTTAAATTATATCAATGTAACATATCAAACGATGTATAATCTCTTAAATTCAAATAATGGTTGCAATTTTTATAAAACAATTGATGCACATTTTAGAATATCGAGTTAAACCTTTATCTATGTCACGTGATCAAAATCTGTCATGATGTAACTGCAATTGTACTTTAGGCCACTGGACCTTCAATACTGAATAAACCTGTCTGTCTGTCTGTCTGCCTACCTCATACACTATAATACTTGTCATCTCAAATCAAACCTAAACCGAGTTACCCATTTAAGTAAGGGTTATGCAGCTACCTTGTAGAAAGATTAAGTTTCTTGCTACTGGGTACTTGCCTTCCTAAAATATCAATTTTTCAAAGAATATCCTATCTTGGGTTTTTTCATCATAAATAAGTGTATGCGGATGATTTGAATCGTTGACATTTGATTAATCATTACACGTCATCATCTTATACAAAGATTTTCAAAACATCACGACAGTTAAGAATCGAAATTCTAATATACTCTATTGTCTAACTATTTTCACATCGATTAGATCCATACGTTGAAGTAACCTTTTCACATGTGGTATAAAATCGACTGGCTCTTCCATGAGAATTACTCTTGCAAAGGCATTGAGTATCAGTACCCGTTCTCTGTATGCACCATGCCGTTTGATCACAGAACATCATAAAGAAGAGTGACATTTTGTAGATTTTCCTATAGTCCACACTTCATTAGGTTTTCATTTCAATCATCTGCATGGTAAAAGCTTACGTTTATAGTATGGTTCGAATGTTCAAGTCAAAGACGTTTCTGGGTTATGATATTATAATTGATAAGAGCCTGCTATTTCTCGTCAAGGAAGAATCCATCTATTTTGTAACGGAGCTAATGTGAAAATGTGACCTAGCCGTTGACGTTTGTATATGGATCTTGTACATCCCTGCACTTGCGATTATGACATAAGAAACCTTCACTGTATAATATATCAAGTAAATTATTCAATACATTCTTCAGTCTTACTTTCGTAGAACATGCATGTATCTATAAGGGAATTATAAGGCGATGATACAACGCCGTATGCATATGGAACAGGAGATAGAATACGAAAGTCTTACTGACGGTGAAATGGGTTTAATATGAGCAGACGAGTCACCATGTTTTCTGTACTAAAATTTAAAACTTTAATATCCTGTCCATCCTATCCTGTCAGAAGAAGGGTAATAAATATCAGCAATCTATAGAACATTTACGATGTATTCAATTCGTAGGGAAGCCTCCTTCATCTGAAAGGTTTGTTTATCATCAATAGGATTTTATGAGCTATTATACCAAACCAAATGCATTAATTCTAAAGGCTTCAATTTCAATATTTCTCGAATTCAGAAGTGAATACGTTTTGAAAGTCATGTCTCATTACGCTTGATAAATACAAATTCTCTTCACATCCTAATTAAAACAGAATATTAGGACGAAGATAATGAAGGAACATCTAGAAGAATATCAATAATTACTCTTCGATCGCTGCATACAGCAACTAACGGCTCCTTCAGTATGGTCTTCATTTCATAAACCATCATAAACCTGTATGACATTTACAACACATTTGAGCATATCGTAGATTTACAATGGTATTGAATTGATGTATTTATGATTTATTACATTACATTTACAAATGTCTGTTATTTTGTACCAAAGGAAAGCTACTCTCCACACAGTGTATTTAAATAAACACATTAAACAATAGCAAATACTGCTTAGCTATGACGACAATGTCTATCCGGTTTCTGGCACAATCTAAACGTATAATCTAAATCCAATATTAAAAATCTTCTCGTGTATTGATATTCAGCAGAGAGTTTTGAATCTGAATGGCCCGACAAATATAACAAGAATGGTATTAATATGCACTCAATAATAATGCGGGTAAATAGAAAACGCTCAAGGTGTATTTCCTTGTAATGTCAGTCACATCATCACAATATTCGTTGATGAATATCTATAGCATTTTACATACATTTCTAAACACCCTATTTGAGAGAGAACGTTACATTGTCACTAGTGACTAGCTTTAGACAGTGCCCGTAGAGAAATATTCCATTACCTGTTATGTATCTATTCTATTCTTGTTATCATATTCAAACATATTTGCCTAAGTAATTACAAGGTAGCAGAACTTTGCTGTTTGAGAGTTTAATTACTGACTGATACACGGATTTATCGTCCTTGACAAACATTGTTTTTCTACTGCTACTTTTGTGGACAAAGTAAGTATGGGCATTTAAAAAACGATTATCATCAATGAGTTCGGAAAAGTTTATCATGCTATATCATAACATCCGAATAGGCACCATATCATGCGTTTTTCTATATGTGAATAAATCCAGGAATAATTCACAACTGGATTCACTACAATAACGTCTGAGTAATCACTCATCTGCTATTCGGATATACAGCTGCATGCCAAAAGTTTGTTCACATACGTGTATATACTAGTGCAAATATCATGTAATTTGGGATGCCTTTGAGGTATCGTAGGCTTGCGAAAAACAAACGTACACTATTGAATTTTCAACACACATATGCAGATCCATTCTTCCTTAAGGCAAATGTCTATCGTCTCACAATTACCCGTAACAGTTTTGGCAGGTCATTGAAGTGACGAGGGGTCAAAATTCCGAAAACACTAATTTTTATTTTTCTCCATAAAATCCTTTACAAGTTATCATCTTCTTTAAAAGAACGTCACGTTTGTACCTTAATACAAAGTTAATGTGAATATGTTGGTTTTAATCTCAGGGTGTCGATAAGGAACATTTTATTTGACATTTAACGAAATCGAAATTTCGAAAATGTGACCCCCTTTATCTTTATCAATATGCCAAAATTCAAATTTTTGCACCAGAGACCAGACGATCCCAAAAGAAGTTCAAGAATGCCTATGTCACATATGGACAATGGGTGATCCATGGTCAGTTTTCCTGAAGTTATTCTATTGACGTTGAAACGAAACCCAAATTACATGATATTTGCACTACGATTCAGTGGTAAGTGAACAAACTTTCGGTATGCAGCTGTAGGGGATATCATATGAGTGTCCATGACATACTATGTTTACGACACGAGTGCCGAAATAGTATTATTTCGCGATCGATAGCGAGAGATATACCGATATTTAGGCTTGATAGTCGTAAATATAGCAGTCATGGGCACGTATATAATATTCTGTTAATTACCAAAGTTGCAAAATAAAAGAGAATATTCAAAATCAACATCCAGCGTAGACTCTTTACCCACAGTCGGTGCATTTGGAACGCAACATCATAAGCAAAGTGTGACGTCAAAGTATTTTTATGACGTGTCGTCACAATTGGAAAGTAATAATGAGAGCATCGTATAAAAATATACACACCCCTCCTCCCCCCCCCCCCCCCCCCCCCCTTAGAATGCCCTCATAGGTAATAAACAATTGTTCTGTACCGACAGCCATGTATGACTAAAGCGATGTTATCGGTTACACGTTACTTCAACAAAATAAGCCGGGTCATGTGGTAATTAAATTAGAAAGCAAGAAACCTACAATTATCACACAAATTACAAACCTTTAAGTCTTCATTTATAATTGATGAAAAGATAAGCCTTATCATGTGGTTTACCTCAATATAATTCATTCGCATTACAAGATAGACCATAGAAACCAAACGTACGTTTGTTATGAAGTAAATCGTCAAGCGACATATGCGATACATGTCTGCGATGGTATTAATTTGCTTTCTTCAGAATCGTGAGAGAAATCAATAGTTCTGTCTTCAGCTGGAGGCCATTCAGTGACTGACATCAAAAGGTTTCGATAGCCTGACGTCAAACTGAACTATGACATTTACTGTAACGACTGCTCACCAAGGACTTCATTCGTCATTTTGTTCTATGAATACCTGATAATTGTCTTCGTGTATTACACAATTTATATAGTAATGACGCCACATGCTATAGCAAGTGACACATTTCATTTGACATTGATACTTCAGTTACACAGATATTGAATCAATGTGAAGACAGAAATGCCTTTCAGGAAAGGTTGAGAGTAAACGATTACTGCAAATAAAGAGCACCATTATTATGATGAAGTGTAATTATTTCAGATGTTTACAAATCAAAGTGAAAAAAACATTTCCAATACTTAATAAATTGTAATTGTTAATTCACAAGAACAAAGTTACTGCAATAAATCTGCTATGGAATGAAATGTCTTTTCATCGTATAGACACATAAGAATCATACCATTTTTTCATGCCTTCTGTAACCTTTCAGAGACCTATAGTAGGTTTATTTTGAACAAGAAATTTAGATAATAGTCACGGACGCTGTAGCTTAGGGTCACAGTATTATAATTCAACTTGGCAAAGGAGTATCCACACCTTTCAGCTTTCTATGCACTATTTTAGTGGGGAAGACAAAATAGGTTTTTTGGCCGTGTTCCATATGACTCTCATTAGGAATCAAGGATAAACAAATCTATACATTGTAATCACCAATCGCCAAAAAGTTTGTACACAATATTCCAGCATTCTAGGCCTTTTGCTTCTGGAAATAAATTATAAGCATATGGCCTCAGTGGCAATTATGAAATGAAATTTTCTAAAACCTTTTTTTGCGATGTGTATAGAAAAAAAGCAAATCAATATTGGCTTGTGGTCATAAATTGGCATTTGCCTGAATCTTTGTGTCTCTTGAAAGCCAGTTATCATTTTGCAATTATGTGGATGGGACTTTCTTTCCTTATTCCACAATAAGTGGGACTTTGTCAGGATATGAATAATTCAGTTCCCTGTAATGATAAGCACGGTGCAATAATGAAGCGATTCCAATGATGAAAAACGAATGTCATTTCACTTTTTTCAGACTGAAAAGGAATTACGATGCTCATTTCTATGACAAACACGAATTATGAGAGAGGGAGAGAAACACGTCTCAAGAAAGGTCGCGAAGTAAGTTGTTACAACATTATGTCATGGTGTATATATTACAATCGTGATCTACAGGCGAGGATCAACGATGTCGATATTCGTAAGAAAGGTTGGCTTACTGTAAATGCATTACAATAACTAAAATTACAACTTAAAAAGAACTGTTTTGTCCTTGACTTTCGATCAGAAATCAAAAGGAGTTGAAAGACAGCAAACAGTCACATAAGTAGGGTGTCTATATTTATGACTAAGAATAGTAAGTACCTTAACAATCAGTTCAAAGCATCCCGAGCACTAACAATCCTGCAGGATTCAGACACTATCAGCTACCAGTTCTAGTGCTGATCATCCTGCAGGATCCAGAGACTAGCAATTACCAGTTCTAGTGCTGATCATCCTGCAGGATTCAGACACTATCAGCTACCAGTTCTAGTGCTGATCATCCTGCAGGATCCAGAGACTAGCAGTTACCAGTTCTAGTGCTGATCATCCTGCAGGATCCAGAGACTAACAGCTACCAGTTCTAGTGCTGAACATCATGCAGGATCCAGAGACTAGCAGTTACCAGTTCTAGTGCTGAACATAATGCAGGATCCATAAACTAGCAGTTACCAGTTCTAGTGCTGATCATCCTGCAGGATCCAGAGACTAACAGCTACCAGTTCCAGTGCTGAGCATCATGCAGGATCCAGAGACTAACAGCTACCAGTTCTAGTGCTGAACATCATGCAGGATCCAGAGACTAGCAGTTACCAGTTCTAGTGATGAACATCCTGTAGGATTCAGACACTATCAGCTACCATTTCCAGTGCTGTACATCCTGTATGATTCAGACACTATTACCTACTAGGTCTAGTGCTGTACATCCTGTATGATTCAGGCACTATCAGCTACCAGTTCCAGTGCTGTACATCCTGTATGATTCAAACACTATCAGCTACTAGTTCTAGTGCTGAGCATCCTGCAGGATTCAAAGACTGGCTGTTACCAGTGCTAGTGCTACACATCCTGTAGGATTCAGAGACAAGCAGTTTCATCCCGCAGGATTCGGAGACTGGGTTTTAAGTATCGCGATGAAGCTTGAGGGTAATGTGTGCGAAGAGATACAGAGCAGTCCCTAGGCTAGTAGCCTGACGCCATTCCATCGATCACTTATGTTGTTGTTATATACAAGGTGTCCATGTTAATTTCTTTGTTTATGTCGCGTATTATTATCTGTATCAACATGAAAAAACTCTACAACGGATGGTGCTCGTGGTCTTGCCTTATAGATAAATGGAAAAGATGTCTAACATCAGTTGTGTGTCTTAAAGAGCTTGGATATACAGGGGAAATCCCTAAACTTCCATGAGAGTTTCTGTCATTCGATTGATAATGTATCCTCACAAAGGCCACCCAGGGCAAAATAAAAACTGTTTGCTCCCGGTCAAGTCTTTTCTATGGAAACCCATGTGCGTGACTTGCAAACAATCATGAACCGTGAATTTCCAGACATCAAATTAAATAATGATGGCTGGTAAACTCCTAGATTCATGAGAATCTCACTGTTGATGTTAGGAGTATAGATCTAGTATGGAAAAGGAACTAATTGAGTTGAATTACCGATTTCACAATGTTATTCACCATAAGCTTCGCTTCTTGATGGATTCTACCCTAAGTATACCTATATACATCATTATACATATTCATTCATTTTGTGCTAGTTATCCTTTTAAAACACAGTTCATTTTATCGTCAACGTTTATTTGTGTGAGAGAATGGCTTGAATCGAATAGATCGACCTTGTCTCATCTACAAAATCTTTGTTCGACGTCTTTGCTTACTAACATCAATTTTCATTGACTTTACTTTAGGAATAGATCTAACAATTAAATAACTCTCTACACAAGAATCGAAAAGAAATACATGCACAAACCAGTAAATAATTAATTGTAAACAACCAGGAAACCATTTCGACTGGTGAGTCACCTTTTTATCTGATATTATGGTGAAAAGGAAATTCTTGAAGGAACATGAGCAAAACTTAATCTATTTTGTGGCAGTGGCAGCCGGAAAACAGCATGAAATCAATTGAAGTAGCAAACACAATAATTGATTTAATCCCAAAAAGCTTGCGTCTTCCTCAAGGTTTATATTAATATTGCATGCCGACAATAAAACATGTGGAGAATGTTGTTCTCTGAGAATTTTCACTTGCCGTTGTACATCATTTTTGGAATGTTATGTATAATTTACTGGAAAGGAATAGCTAGGGCTATATGCAAATTTTGAAACAAAAATTTAAAAAAATATTTATTTCTTCTTTGATCATCCGATAACATATCAATTTTGGAAATTACAATATCCCTAATCTATTTTGGCGAGTATATATAACAGTAGGATTCTAAGTGCATTGGACATAGATTCAATAAAGATAGGAAATCCGTCGAATTTTAAAGAAAGATTTATTTCCTTGAAAGGACATAAGCACAAGACTTTTTAGATTTAAGACAAAATTTGACAAACCTTAACATAAGGTAAGTATTAACTAGAAACAAATGCCAGAAATATGATAGATTTACCTTTCAAATCCTAAATATTTCTCTTTATTAGTCCAAAGGAATCCAGTTCCTAACCACAATGAAGAGTGGAGCTTTCAAAGTCTTAAATCATACAAAGGGTCAAATATCCCTTCACTCAGTAAATTCGATCTAAGACCCGACAGAACACTTATTGCGTGATGGTATTGGACCTTCTGTCTGCCACATGAATAGAGCCCTAGGTGCCATTTTGTAAGTAATCTAAGAAGCGAACAACGTTATTGATCATCTGAGAAGAAAGTGTATCCACTTATCTCTTGCCTAGGGCAATGACCTAAATTGTACTTTATTCCCGTCATTAAAATGCGTATGGCAAGTCAGTCCAATTGTTTTCTATATTTGTAAGTCGATCGTGGATTTGCTCATTAGGAATAATCTAGAGATAGTGAAAACATTCAAATGTTTTCTTATTTGTTATAATTATCAGTAATCTGCTTCCTCTCTGCAAAGTCTACAACAACTATTTAATCGCTAAAATTATTGTAAGCACGTTCACTAGATAATAATTTAGAAAACATTTTCCAAAAAAATTCAAAGTGTTGTTACGTTCATAATACAAAGACGATATATTATCAAACAAGTATTTTTTTATAGATTTAACAAGATGATGATAAAAAGCGTAAGTTGATCAAAAAGATGTGTAGCCTTGACGTTTTGGTAATTAATTATATAGTTCCCAAGCACATATTTAATGCTGAACGTTGAAAACCTAACAAAAAGCCTTTGAGTATGCATATATATGTCCTTACACCGTACATATCGAATATAATTTTTCCGTGAGAAGTCTCCTTTGCATATATTTTAACGTCAAAGTTGTATTTATATAATGTCAAAGAATCCTTCTGTCTTTACCAGAGAGCAGCTATCTCCTTCACATGCCTCTTTTCAAGGTGTGTTAATGCAAGAATGTATCAGTAACGACGAGACACTTCAATACACGTGAGATTTACTTCCAATGACGTGTTCCATCATCACATCAATAGGACAGATGACTCCTAACACGCTCCTTACAGTTAAAAGACGGCTGGAAAGTTCCTATCCATTCCATTGCCATGTCGAATTTCAAAGATTAATAATCTCGAATTATGCAAAAGCGTGATGATCTTAATGTTCGTATAATTTCAAATCACTTTATAATACTTACGGCACCTTTCTGGGTTTGTTACATAAGGAATTTTGAACTAATTTGGGTACATAGTCTATAATATCAACAAAAACAGAATAAAATCATAACACTGTTTTTAATATGAGGATAATGTTCTAAAAGAAACTCTTAAATCAAGATAAACTGATCGTTTGATCTCTCGTGCAATAATTCGAATATTGGCATATTGATATAGACAGAAGGGGTAATATTTTCGAAATTTCGAGTTCGTTAAATGGCAAATGAAATGTTTCATATCGACTCTCTGAGATTAATACCAACCTAATCACTTTGACTTTGTGCTAAGTAACAAACGTGTCTAATTTTTAAAGAAGATGATAACTTATAAAGGATTTTATAGAGAAAAATAAAAATTAGTGTTTTCGGAATTTTGACCTCTGGTCATTTTAATGACCTGCCAAAACTGTTACGAGTAATTGTGGGATACGATAAACCTTTACCTTAAAGAAGAATGGATCTGCATATGTGTATTGAAAATTCAATATTAAACGGTTTTTTTTCGCAACGCTACGATAGTTGAAAGGCATCTCAAATCACATGATATTTGCACTTGTATAGTCAGGTATGTGAACAACATTTTGGCATGCAGCTGTATGTATTGTATCAACATTAATGAGGCTGTAACTTGAGCAGTTAATATAATGAAATTATAACATTATTCTGATGACGTAAACAGCAACACGTATTAAACTAAATTGATTAAACCTTCTGAGCAACCTAATTAGTAAAGAATTTTTAAAAAACCATGACAAATATCATACTGTCTTCAAGTCAAAAATACTGGCAAGCATCTCGTCCATCTCAAATCTACATAACATATAGACCTGTTGTCAGATTTTCTCAACAACGATAAGCTCTTGAGACCTGACGGATATTGATCAACACATATTTTGTCAGTGCTGGCATTATTCTTGCCACCATTCAACACTAGCATCTGTCAAACAGTACAGTAACAAAAATAGAACCAAGCCAGTAAATAACTGATATTATGTTTCACTTATAGAAAGGCCAGACAATTAAGTGCTGTAAGTTGTACATCATAGCATATGAGTTCACATGAACAATATTAGTTGGAACCTCTATTACTAGCAATATTAGAACTTCTAGGAACAGCAGTTCAAGTCCTTACGTTATCATTTACAGACCTTTGAGCATGTAGACCAAATATTAGACTAAAATTTGGCCTTTGAAAAATTTTAATAATAAAATGTTCCTTCATTCATTTTTTTGGGCTCCTTATTTCATCTAGACTTGCTGTATGAGGAACTAGACTGTATCAAAGGCTCCTTTATATACACAGTCATGAAGCAGGACTAACCAAATATAGGAGGATATCTTTTTCTGGGAGTCACTGACAAGATTTTCTGCATGTTGATTACATTGTAACCGTCACAAATATAACCATTTCAATATGCAGTGACCCTGAAAGATGACAAGGATGGAGAATAAAATTTTCTTGTCAAGGGTCTGCAACCGTGGTTGAAATGTTTCCTATGACGAAACAGTAATCATAATGACATCTATTAAATAAAACTTGTTTGAGAGAACCAAGGTATTGTCAATGCAAATGATGAACTCATAGTTCAGCTGTCATGGATTTATACGTGGCGAGACTTATTCTCGTACAAAGTCAGCATTATTAGTCATATCACAGATGAAGTATATCCGTGAAGATAATGAAATGAATACATTAACGCAATCCTACAAGGTGAATACCAGTCTTTCATGTTTTTAATAATCTCAAATTTCTGCTAAATGCAACAAAAGTTTTAACCCGTTACAAACAGGGATAATTCAAAAAGGACTTGCATTAATGGTTACCAACTCCTTCTCTTGTATAGCAGTTAATTACGGGAATTATAGGGGAAATAAGCATACTCTTCCATATGTCATAAAAATCAACATCGAAGTATTTCTTTGAGAAAATAGGGGGGAAATCAATTAAATATTTATCAAATCCAGTTTAAATGTTCACCTTGAACAGACATCCCTATCACAAACAAAATGACTTGAGGTTTCAAATTGTTTTTATCTGTATTCCATCTTATATAGCTATATGATTCAATCCTGAAAAACATGTTTCAAACGTTTTCAACAAACAACCCTTAAAATCATTATGATTAAACAATGATACAAGCTATATGTACTCATTTGAGGAAATGTTGTTCGCTGCTAAGATCGACTTCATCTAGAAGAATTCTTATCAATGTTGTCAATAAAAAAAGAACATTAAAGTACGAAGAAATTTTCAAGATCTTCATTTTTTATTCTGATTCAAGGAATAAATCAAACTGTCTCAGGCAAAGGCAACTTACTTTCTGCAATAATCAATATCAGTTGGTAAGAGGAAATTGGAAGCTAATTTTGATAAATTAAAAAGGATGTTCGCATCAACTCAATTAGAACAGAAGAACACATATTGATCTCAAAATGACACACAATCACGAATAGCATAAATGGAATTTGGCCCTCTGGTAAGATTTTGTCGAAATATAAATTCAACCATAATTAGAAAAACCTTCGAGCACACGATATTTAATAGATGTATACGATCGATGAGCACCCACAGATTGTTTTTTTGCCATCTAATTGTTATCAAAAGTTACATACAGTTATTCACGAAATTAATATACTTTTTAAGAAAACCCAAGAATGTTCAATCTCACTGTAAATGATTACTAAGCAACATTTCATGTAAATCTTTCTTTGAAGGAAAGGTTATAGTGAGGCTGTTAGTATTGCCATCCTCTTTTTAAAGAATACATGTTCCCCAGTGAGCATTTATGTGTTTTTGCAAAGTAGGAAACATATTTACATGGGTCAAGTAGAAATCAAAGAAATGACATAAACTTACCCAGAAAATGAGTAAAGTAAAAATCAATACACGTTAAATATTGATAGGACCCTGTCATGCTGAGAGGAGAACCTAGCCAAAATCAACTCTAGGCAAAAAAAAGTAATGACTGCTTGAAATGTACTTGCCGTGTGCTCGGAGGCATATTCATTTAAAATCAGACTAATATCATCTAAATGATTACAAGCAGTCAACGGTCAAATTGATGAACTGCTTCAAAGTCACACCCCTTATGCCTGATCATGATGTATTAGATTTGGAGATGACATGGAAATGGAACTTAGGATTGACATTTTCAAAGAGATCACTTTAATCGAATAGAAATCAAGAAAAATATTGTACACTAGTATATAACAAGACTATTTAAACAGAGTACAATGTTGAAAGCAAGGGCCAAGAAAGCAAACACAGTCGACGATCAAGCCCTTATACTAATGTAAACGGATAGTACAAGGTCAACAACTCATGTCAACTCATATCTTATTTAAACAGATTGTCTTCAGACAGCATTGTTGTTGATGTACAACACAAGCAGACATTTGATGAGCAATGTAGTAAATACACCTCAATTCGGTATATTGATGAATAGTGATTATTCAGCTGGTCAAATACATACATGTACATCCCCTGACATAATCCAGTTTGCAGGAGGCTCAGCGACTCAAGCACATAAGTGGAGTATTTCTGCTAATGTATAAACAATATGCATGTGTAGTGGTCATAGAAAACCTTAACGTGGCGGACGCTTATGGGATATGTGAAAAGTACATAGGAACACATTCATAATTGAAATACTATGTTACGGTATTCAGATGATAAATGCTATACATTGGTTTGTTGTCTTTTTGTAAAGAAAACCTCAATGGTGAATAATGAATAGCTATTTTAAATAATTTATAACCATGTTTTTGAAACCATCTCTTCACGATCAACTTCAGTGTACATAGTTTCAAAAAAACAACATAAGAAATTATGCTTTTCACGCAAAATGCTAAATATGTTATATAACCATAGTAGTCAAAGCGAAACACTAACGGAACGTCATATTAACTGATCGATTTGTAACATAACCACATGTTTCTCTTGCGATGATAAAAAGCTTGCTCTCTGAGTAACTGACAAACATAGCGTACCATAGAGTATTTGACATTTTGTAACTGATAGTGACTTGCTTATTACCGATGAAATATTAGTATACGAATATGAAGTACTATAACACAAGAATGTCGAAACAGGGTCGTATGAATTGGGGAGACGATTTTAATCATCTTAACTTGGGGATAGTTGCGATAGGTTGATTAAATACTTTCACACTCAAAACTGATATCTAGATCTCCATTATACAACGATACAAGTGCGTACCGAAGATAAGATTTGGTGACATTTAAAAATAACACGTACTTAAATTTACTGAACTACCTTCATATTAAAACATCTAAAAAACATTATTAATAGTTAATATTAAATAATAATATTATTTACATTACTTTTAAAAGTATGATGCTATATTCCATTTCCGCTGATGATTTCTACATCCATAAGCTCCATGCATTGAAGTAACCTTTTGAAGATTGATATGAAATCGATTGGATCTTCTTTGAGGAAAATATTTCTGTATGAAAGCTTCGATTATTACGAAATCCCGTTCTCAGTATGAAATATGCTGTTTGATCAGAGAACATCAAAAATGAAGAGTGACTATTCATAGACTACCTTATTGCATCGCTTCATTAGAATTCCATTTCAATCATCTCCATGGTTAAACTTAAATAACTTATATGGATCATATGTTCCAGTCAAAGACGTGATTCTTAATCATCATCTGCTATTTGTTATTGACGAAAATGTTCTTAAGCCTTATGGTGGTAGCATAGAAAAGTATTTATCTCAATAGTCTGACTATTGATAGATGAATGAGTAAGTTATCACGACCTTCACAATAACATATTGCAAACTTTGACATCTTGTCCATTACAGCTTATATACTAGAAGACATAACTTAGGGATATTGTCAATTTTATGAGAAAAAAATCATCAGATGATCAATGTAGAGATATTTTATCATTAATATTTTCTGACTTTCCAATTAATCCATTATTATTTTTGCCCAGTATATGTGCATATACATGAATCGTAAATGCCTGGACGCAATATCATGACCTCTGGGATGTTCATACAGCTGTGAAATTTTTACTTCGTATGAGAGGCGTAAACGATACAACCGGTTTTTAATTAGTTGGAATTTATTCTCCTTGATAAATATCAATTCTCAAATTAGTTAATAATTCCGTTTGCAGGAAACGTCATATATGTGTTTGAAACTAATTTAGCAGAAGAAATCGAACAAAAAGCTGTCAGGACACTTTTCATTAACAATAGATACACTATCATATCATCTATGAATGTCATAAAAACAATATTTAAGAAAATACTAATGCATCTATTATCACAACAAAAACTGTAGCATCAGCTTGCAACAGATTTGCGAGCTTGATAATTCCAAGATTCCAACTTCAACGAGATGTCCGTAAACGCTATGACAAATATGATCATTTATCTTAAGGCAATAATTTTTAAGAAATCAATTTCAACATTTCTTGAAGGCAGACAAAATGTGTATTCGGAAAGACAAGTTTCTCTACTCGTATCAATACACAGATTAGTTTGAAGACAGAATCACAAAGTCTTCACACCGAATTGATGAAAGGGTAAGTTTTAGTTAATATTAGAGAGAAAATAAGGACAAAGATAATGAAATGATAATTACGATATTAGTATCCGTATAGTGTTCGATCGCACCAAAGAGGATGTAAAAGTAACCAGTAGTCCAATTAATAGCATATCCAAAGGTTTTGCTTCACCACAAACCTAAAGGACATGTACATAAAAAATTAAGATTAAAAATGTTGACCATTTACAAATATGTTATTCATGCATTAGTGTTTTTATTGGCTGAAATATTGTCAGGTAGTTTAAGTTGCAATATTGCGCCGGTAAGGGGAATCTGCCGCAAGTCCGAGAAACCTTCGTATTAAGACATAGATTATAGGAAATTAAGACGGAGCTACCTTTGTTTGGAGAGAATGAATGTTGATGAGCATAGCATGTTTTAATGATTTATTACATGTACAAATATATCTAATTTAGTACCACGGGTAAGATTTTTTCTAGTCAAATAATGTTCATGATTAATTAAAAATGTAGTAAATTGTACACATTGAGAATGACAAGAATGTATATGATTTATCAGGTACATCCAATTTCTGAAAACCTACCAGTATATATTTGATCATCAATGATAGAGAGATCGGTGTAGCATCTGAATAGTAAGACAAATATCACAACATAATTATTAGATTATTTAACCCAGTATAATTCTTCTAGTCACAATATTTAAATAATGTATAAATACATAATTAATTTGTCAAACATGAATGTAATTTTTCATTTACTATAACTATTAACCATCAAAATTTACACGTATTTGTTGCGAGGTCTCATTCTAGTTTTCTGAAATGAATTCTTACTACTGTGTCTGTGACGGTATTAAGTTGCTTCTTTGAGAGTCAGGAGAGAAATCAATAGCATTGTCTTCGTGCTGAAAACCATTCAGTGTATGACATCTATGGATCCGAGAGCCTCACGTCAACGTGAACTATGACATTAACTGTTACAGCGTCCTGCTCACCAAGGACTTTTATCACTGGAGGTTGCAAAATTTTATAAGTTCATCTCTCCTAAAGTGAGACTTTGTGAAGATATGAATAATTCATTTCCTTTTATCGATAACCACGGTGCAATAATGAAGTGATTCCAAAGAGGAAACATGATTGTGCTTGCACTATTTTTAGACGGAAAAACGAACCGGAGAGAGAGAGACAGAGAGACAGACAGAACGAGAAAAAGAGAGACAGAAACAGTAAGACAGAGACAGTGAGACAGAGACAGAGACAGTGAGAGAGAGAAAGAAACAGTGAGACAGAGACAGAGACAGACAGAAATAGTGAGACAGAGACAGTGAGACAGAGCCAGAGAGAGACAGAAACAGTAAGACAGAGACAGTGAGACAGAGACAGTGAGACAGAGACAGTAAGACAGAGACAGTGAGACAGACCCAGAAACAGTGAGACAGAGACAGAGAGACAGAAACAGTAAGACAGAGAATGAGTTATATCAATATGGGCAAATAACTGTCTTTAAAACTTAATTTAAAAGCTCGATGTGTTACCCGAGAATGATCTAAGTAGAACATGAAATGAAACTGATTAGCCAATCATTACAGTGACTTACATGACATCCTTAAAGTAACGTCCGTCAGAGTTATCTTTCGTATCGTAGATCCTATCTTCCAAAATTGTCTCTTAGACAGAATAAAAACCTACCCCTCATGATCACGTTTCAAGTCTCCTCTATGGAGTCCATTGTGCGTGACTTGCTAACATTAGTACCCTGGGAATCGGTAGACACCAAATAAAAAATTGATGGTCTCTAATCACATTGATTCATAAAAATCAAGTTGCTATTGAGAGTATGGTTCTAGTGAATAAGATCATGTTAAATATGTCTATGCTATTGTCTAATGTTGGTGGACGTTACGTTATTTTTATCATACCCGATATGTTGTGATCAAAGGTTTTGCAAAACAACATGGAAGACTGATTGATTGGATATATGACTGACATGAACCCTGGTGCTTATACAATATTTCATATCAGCTAGCAGACCTCATTTACATTCATTGCTATAGAGAACTCTAAATTTGTAGAAATAACATGTACACTACCTTTATTACGTCAAGCATACTGATTAAACTGTCCATCACATACAGCTGGACCAATTGCTAGCTACGGCGTGGCATTTGTGAAGTACTTAAAAATACACAAGTTGATGAAGAATTTGTTTTTAAATCATTTATATTCCATTGTTTAAATTGATTAAAATCAACGAAAAAATCATCTTGTTTCATCCATTACTTCACAAGTAAAAAGCGAATACTTTTTAATCACTCGCCATGAAGTTCAACATCAGATCAACTGAACAGCAAAAACAGTAATTGAAGAACGGTCGGCTCAGAAGTCCTAGCCACTTCCTCCGGCAACATTTTAATTTTTGAGATACATGCTCACAATAAAACATGTGCCAGATCTACTCTTTATGATCTTTTTATTTGACGTTATTCATCAGATAAAAGAGTTTCTTTTCAGAAACGATTTTCAATTTTTTCGTAATGTAATGTATAACATATATACGACAAAGATCCACACAGTATGAAACATAGATCATTCAAATATCTGAACTTGGTAAATTTACTACTAATTTGCAAATATGATAATATTTCTTTAAAAAAGGGCCATAAAGTGTAAATAAAGGTGTATACTTTTTAGAACAAACTTGGTTTTTAATTCAAAGAAATTTAAATGTTTGGTAACAGTTCCGAAGATGACTTTTGTACACTATGACAGAATATCTATCCACTGTATATGAACGTCAATTAAGATATTTAAATACTGATATTTTCACCTAAAGTTCCTTTAATCCTGGCAGTTCACTCCCATTGGTCCTGGTTTCCATTTTCAAATAGTTTCAAATCTAAAAATCTCCAGTTCTATGAAAATTGTCTTGGTTTCCATTTTCAAATACTTCCAAATCTAAAAGACTCCAGTTCTACGCCATTTGCATTGATGAGTGGAGCTTTCAAAGTCTGAAATGTTACAAAGGGTCAAATATTCCCCTCACTCAGGAAATTCGATCTAAGACCCGACAGAACACTTATTGCGTGATGGTATTGGACCTTCTGTCTGCCACATGAATGGAGCCCTAGGTGCCATTTTGTAAGTAATGCAAACAGCGACCAACGTTATTGATCATCTGAGAAGAAAGTGGATACACTTATCTCTTGCCTAGGGCAATGACCTAAATACCTCGACCATTATATTTAGCTTTTTATGTAAAATATACACTTATGAAAGAACTATATTCAAGTTGTTTGAATGATTATGGAAAGTGAGTGCATAAGGCATTCAACACAAATACTAACGACGTGAGAATTCAAAATAGTACTTGAAATGATTTTCAATTCATCCTTGAAATACCTCTCTTGTTTATTGTCACTTTTATGATTATGAAGAGCTAATCTCTTGTGGGTTCATTTGTGATTTCCGGACCTAACAAAAAATCGAGATCACAAGAGTTTCAAGTTCACTAATTATTAACGAAAATGAAACCTCTTAACAAATTTAAGTGTAAGGATATGTCAAAGTGCTTTAATTACAGCGACGGTGTTTAGTTGAACAAGTATCGAATAGTTCGTAACTAAATAACATTAAATAGTTTAAGTAAATAAACAAGAGAATGCATAGCCCTGACGTTTTGACAATCAATTATAAGGTCACAAACAATTCAATTTTGCACTTTTTGTACCTGTATTCTTGCCTCGAATCTTTGAGAATTCATATCAAGTTACACCATGTCTTCAGAAGATGTCATGCCTCATGCCATTTGCTTATAGATATGACAACATATTAAAGTTAGCGCTGCAAGAAATGTCAATCCATTATCCCGTCTTTGTCTCAGCGCAGCTATCTTGTTCACATGCTTCCGTATAGTCTGTGTTAATGTGTGAATGTATCATAATAACGACGAGAGTTAAATACACATGATATTATCGTGTTTTAAAGTATGACTTCCATGAGCGAATTTCATCGTTATTTCAACAGAACATTTGACGCTACTTCAAAGTGAAATAATCCATAATCCATCCTTTCCATAGTCGTGTCTTTCAAACATTGATGATTCAGAACATGCAACATGTAGAACTTTAATAATTCAAGCGTGGCATATTTCTATATAGTTATATTTGCAATAGTGCAGTTATATCATTCGACAGGTCATTATGATATACATACCATCGTTGTTAAGAAAGTTAATTATAAATATTCTTAAACAAAAGTAACCTACGTCCTTAACATAAGAAGTCTTCTTCTTACTTTTGCTCGCCAAATACAAAATAATTCGAGCTTAATACAAAACAATTCGATCGTTCCTGATAAAGGTGTACTTAACCTGACAGTGACATTAATTTCATGAAGTGCACCAACATGAAGCTGTAACATACCAGTTCATTAAACGGAAAGCAAATACTCTTCAGCTGGCGTATGTATTAAAGAAAGACACGTGCAGTGAAATTGAATTTTTTTTAAATCAAACTTTTAAAGGAATCATCAATACAATTACACATTGACGATATATATATATATATTTAAAAAAGGAGAATCGATTTCTCACGTGAAGGAAGGTTATATATAAGAAAGAGTAAACATCGGATGCTTCTGACTGTATCAATCGTCTTTGATACAATGCGATGAAGTACTTGAAAAGACCGATACACTGGTCGAAATGGATTCATTGTATTACAGAAGATTGAATCATCAAGTCAGGATCATCAAGTATGTATATATGTAATTTCCGGTAACATGGTACGTCAAGTATCAGGCTTTCCGTTGATTTCAAGACTTCATAAGATATATTCATGCAGTCAGAAATTGTCAACAACCTATGATATGCCTCTTGAGACCTGGCTGCTATCGATCAAGACACACTGTTTGTCACGACTGGCATTACTCCTGCCATCATAGCGCTGTTTTCTGTCAAACATTACACAGTGACAAAAATAGGACTAAGCGAGCTAATTACTGATATTTAGTTTCACTAATAGAAAGGTCAGACAACTTGGTTCTCGATTATTTGTTGTATTTAAAGGGACATATAGCCACATGGGTATTGTTGATTTGATATAAACCTATATATGCAGAAGAGCGGATTGGGTATAGAAGTTATCCAATTTAGTGAAACATTCTCCTATTTACGGGGTTGATATATGAAATCGAAATGTCATATAGGTACATGGATATATACAGCTATGAATAAAGAGCTGAAGTATATATAAAAGTAAGGATATCGAAATGCTAATACCTATGAAGGTTGTGATAACAAGAATACATGTAGTCATGGACGCTTGGCATGCTTTCTGATAAGGTTCACTAATGAAGAATTTATCGCCCGAAAGAAGCTGCACGCGCGACAAGCATTAGCGCCACACACGTCGGAGGGTTCATTGTCAAATTTGACACTTCAAGGAAGGATTGATGAAAACTGCCGCATGCTGGTTTATCTTATCCATGTTTACTTTCCTGTCAGTTCTTGATCTTTACGTGTTACGTTTAATTTGCAATGTGACGTAACATGATGAACGTCTACGTGCTATTGGCATGCTTCGAATGGGCTCTACACAGCGAGCAGTTGCCAACATACTTAATATGTCACAGTCTGTAATCAGCAGAATGTGGAACCGGTAACAACAAACACAAAATGTTGATGATCGACCTCGTCCAGGTCGCCCTGCAGCCCCTACGCCCACAGCTTCTGCGATCGAGCACAAACGACGAATAAACTTTCTGTTAAGGCGTACCAGGTTTTTCGAGTAACACCCCAAAAGAATAGAAATTGGCTACATGCAGTCCATTTGCATGCGCGACGACCGCGTGTTAGAACGGTCACCGGTGTGTACTACCGTAACCGCATCCGGACGACTGATAGTTCTGCCTTTTCCTCATGCTGCAGGTCGACGTTTCATCTTTCAAGGTGATAATGCCCGTGCCCAACGCGCTGGTGTCGTGAATGGCTACCTCCAGTGTCACCATATTGTCCATATGACTTGACCAGCCATGAGTCCTGACCTTTCCCGTATTCTGCGTGTCTGGGACATTATCGGGAGACGTGTTCGTCGACGTCAAAAGATTGCCCCAAATCGTGATTGGATGGTTGATTGGGATCATGCCACGACGAATTGATGAATTTTTGAGGATTGGTGGTCCAATTAATCATTATTGAGACAAATTAAAAATCGTCCATTTCACTTTTGACAGTATCTCTTTGCGAGTGAAATATGATCGTCAGATAAGTCGTTCATATGAACTGCTTATGTTTATGTGTAGGCAATTGCCCTGTTATTAAATACACTATTGCATTTCCGCAGTTAGACTAGTGTAATTTAGGTTGCATAATGGGCATTCTTAATCAAGTTTAAAATCTTCAAGAAAAAACTTCTTAAATAGTTTAATAGTTTAATCTGCTGTTTGAAGATCTGATGTGCCGTGGGAGGTTATTGTAAGTCAGATCCTCTCGGCACAATCTAGAATCAAGCGATTTAAAGTAAATTAGATTTAAAAGTTCATTCAGAGTATGTTTGCAAACCGAGCATTTCGGAATCTTTAAGTGTATTAATCAACATCACATGTTTCTGAATAACGATAGTTCATGGCGTATGAATTATATACATTATCCCAGTAGGTATTGAAGCTGAAGAAATCAAGGCAACCTTTTCTTTTCGAAAGTCTGCAACTGATCGTTAAATGTTAACTTAAAGAGATGAGATGTAAATGATAATGAAAGTTATGAAATAAAACTTGATTCTTAAAAGAAACATTAAAAGGGTATTGTCAATTCTCATTTATCTTGTCACGTTTTTGCATCAATTGAGATGTATTTTGGTACAAAGTCAGTCTTATACTTTAACTTGCAAAGAAATGCAACAATTATTTTCTTGCAACAAACTGCACTAAGTCAGATCTTCCATTGTAAAAAACACTTTTTATATCGATTTTATTTTTCTGATCTCAAAACCATCTGAAATTAATTGGATAAAAAAAATTAACAGAATTACCTTCATTTTACAAGATTGATTATAGGTAAGCCATAGTTATAGTTAAACGCTGATTTAGCAGGATGATTAAAATATGTAGAGAAATTTGATTTTTAATAAGAATTAGATCATGTATAAACACTGTATATGTACATGTAAATGAACCCATATGAACGATTATTTTGCAAGTAAGATCGCCTCCGGGCTGTTAAGAAGTACTTTATCCTCTGACAATTCAAAGTGAAATATGATTTGGAAAATTTCTTTTAAATGTATCTTTTTTAGATTCTGATCTTTAAAAAACAAGAGTAACACATTACACATAATCAGTTTGCTGCAGGAAATCGGAGACTAATTTTGATGCAAAAAAGGTACAACCGCTTGACATTTGAAAGGATGTTCGTAACTGTTCAATTATAGAACAAAATTAGTATCGATCTGCACATGACACTTGACTATGAAGACATTATAATTGGAATATTTCGCTCTCTGGTAACAATTTGCGGATAGTAATGATCAGAAACTTATTTCAACTGTAAATCATGTGTATATGTAAGATTATATTATTCAAGGAACTCAGGGGAAAATAATAAATAGATGCTATTTCTGCAGAGTCATTTTGGTGGGATATCCCCAGGCTACTTCATGTTTAGAATTACATAGTTACATAGAAGATGAGGAATATCATTTACTTGAGACTAAAGATTTCATATGACTATAATTCATCACAATGTGAATACAATTGGGTAATGGTTCGCGTTTTCATCCTCTTTTAAATGTATTTAAGTAGTCACAACTAAAATTTAAGGCACTCTTCTTTAACGTGATTGTACTAGAAACCAAATATATATGAAATTAATAAAATAATCAACACTTTTAGGGGTAACCAAAGATTCCTTTCGTCATTAAATGTGTACGATTCGCTAAATGAAATCATCCTTTAGATATTTAACGATTTTTGCCGGGATTTTTTGTCATTAAGTGCTGACTCTATACATGACACCCGAGAGGATTTGTAAAGGTTAACAAGTGCTCAAGATGGGTAATCTTTAAATATCCAAATCGAATGTATTATCTACTTGAACAAATGTCCATAACACGAGTCCAAATTTTAATATGGCTGGTGTTATAGAAGCTGAATATTTTGACTCACCTTTTCCCCACAGACAGAAACGGTCATCAAAGTAAATTTCCTCCTTCTCATGTTCAACTTCCGTCCGTCGTAATCCTTCATGCACATGTTCCCGCCATTTTGCACGTGCAGATCCCCGGAATCGCAGTTCTACACCTGGGAAATTATAATAATAAATGAAACTATAACCATATATTCAGGTATGCTATACTTGTTACAGTTTGTATGTTATCATTCATATTTGTGATAATAACCATTACAACATTCAGTCATTAAGTTTTAATAAAGTTCAAGGTCTGTCAAATTTCAATTCTTGTTGGATGAAGCAATCAATGTTTGATATTTCTACGTGTATTTTAAAACGCAAGAAAAAAATGCTTTAAATGTTAAAGTTGTCACATAATAGGAATAAAGAAAATTTATTCTTTACGATGATTTTAGTGTCAATATATCATGACCCCTTTTCACTTTTCGATACTAAAGCCATTTGTGGCATCCGTTGTTCACAGAAAAATACATAATCGATGAGCATGTTATTTAAGCTCCCTCAGTTATTTCATATCCGGCCCATCCTCATGTTTTCCTAAACCCGCCTACGTAGTATTGGTAGTGCTTTGAGCTAAGTTTGTTGTTACATTAATAAACCCTTATGTTTCATCGTTGCTTTAAATGCTCGTTATATGACACTTTCGTATGTTTAATCTAGGCCATATGGTCGTGTGTGTATGGTTGATATGCTCAATATTGGCGGTGTTGCCTGAGTTCGGGACACGACATATTCAGTAATCTGTACCATTACAGTGCCATCCCATAATATATCAATGTTACAGATATATCATTGATGGATAAGATGATATGACAACTATGTTATTGTAAAATATTTAACCAAAACCTTTTTGTAACGTAGAAGTCATGGGTACATCTACCAACACAGAATATCAGAAACATAATAAGGTATTGTAATACGATAAAACGTTTTAAACAATCCAAATTTTACCGTATTAGAATCAGGGCGAAACGTCGGACGCAAAAAGCATGTTATTAAAATCTGAAAGGGTAAATGGCTTCGCATTCCAAGTCCCCTGTTGCCAAATTTATCACTGACATGATTATTGTTATCAATATCGACATGACCATGCGGCTTACCTTGATGTGAAATCATGAGAATCTCAAGAGAATCTTTCTTGAGATATTCCACTGAAAAGTTTAGATTACTGTTTTGATATAATATGATTTAATATAAATTGAATCAAATTGAAGAAGTTAGTCCAAGATCACCAAAATTAACTAAAGCATGTGTCAATAAAGATGAAGCTTTGTATATGACATAAAGAGAACGCGGTTGACATTTCATGAGATTTCGTATCAGTATGTCGGTACGTTTCCCTCACTGATATTAACTTATGTGCACTATAAAATATATCTAGTCAATATTGAGATATTACTCTTCGTACGTTCGTATTGATGAACGTTGCCGAAAACGAACTCCCACTTCGTCTTGAAGGCATATGGTGTATTTTTTCTTGTGCAGTCTGAAGGCAAAACCCGCGGCGCCTAGTGCTAGCACTATTAGTCAATGGTTCAATTACGAGTATTTATTTACCATACCATGACCCTTGAAATCAATTATAATTCTTTTTAACATATGTTGCGGTACCTTATCGAATACTTTATCAAGAAAACTTTAACAAGAAAACTATTTTAGAGATATTCAAATTGGTAATTCGGGTCAAAAGGGGAATTTGATGCAAAACATATGGTGGTTGAGGCTATTCTATTTCTTTCCTATCATGTCGATTTTAACTCGTTTTAGTTCTTTTTCCCCCTAAAACAAACATCAATAAAGTGCTTCAAATTAGGTCATGAAATGAAAATCCTTTACCAGGGCCATGGCTGGCGACGTCATAAGACTATTATTGGTGATTGACGTCATTTAAAGAATTTTGCGGATTCTTACATTGTTTCAGTAAGATCGAAGACGCCATACGCCCTTTATTCTGCAGAAAAAATACGTTAGTGCCTCGTTCCTTGACTATCATAGTTAGGACAAAATTGTATTTTATTACAAAACACCTGGTAGTTGGAAGTACTCAATAGAAGAGGGCGCCCCCTTTGCCGAAACAATGCAGGAAAACAGTGTAATGATATCAAATATCGATTTGACAAACAATGTCACGACAAACGTGTGACGGTTTCAACATATGATATCATGGCGTTTATATTAACTATTGAAAACTCTATACTTCATCGGAATTACAAAGCAAGTCCATAAGCTAAAGTTATCTCTCATTACGCATGGCGGGTTTGTACAGGAAACAAACGTATCGTGATATTGATTCGGTTGATGACGCTATTGCAAAAGATGTGACGTTATTTCAATATCAATACACAAATAACAATGCGTCAATTAGATGTTTTCATCAAACACATTTTACGAATATTCATTTGATCCATGGCCTACTTTCAATTTATCACCTTTATGTGTCCACAAAATAAGGAAAATAAAAAATAAAAAACCTTTATGTGTCCGCGTCTTTTACTCACTAATCAATTGCTGGAAATAGCATGGAAATAGTGACCATAAAATACTTGTCAGTGAACCACATGCCCAAATCATAAGTCGATAAACAATTGTATTTTGTAACCTTTCTCTTTCAAATACGCTTAGTTGACCTGTTTCATGAACATTAGAATCATCTGGTAATGGATATCTACCAGTAACAGTCCAATATGTCCTGATATGAATCATTTAGAGGTTCATCGAGTGGGAAAAATTAACAAAGTTCACCATGTGAAAATGTTCTTCATTTTATAAAAGTATTATATACTGATTCATCAAAATCAAATATAGCATCGATGGTGGACGACGTTTACTATTGCCTGTCCAATGCGAGACTGTGGTATATCTGTCGAGAAATCAATATGTTTACCTTCTTTCGACCAAGGAGTTAGCTCCACACATTATCAGCAGCTTTGATTCGAACATGGCAATCATATCTCTACTAATCCTTTTGTCAGCCGATTGCTGTTAATAAGACAAGGGGCTGGTATTTGATCATTTTATATACTTATTTGTAATTGCGACGTTATAAAAGAAGATCCTTTCGTTCAACGTGTACGATACCTTGATAGTGTCAGACTCTTTAATACGTGTCACAATAATTGCCATTGATGCGACTGACAACCGTGTCCATTTATAACTTTGGTTCATTCGAGGCAGTCAACCTTTGCAAAACCTCGGGAATCGCATTAATCAACAGCAATCCTAGCGATACCCATCATTCCACAACCATGCTTACACTATCGATTGTGTAAACATCCTTTGGACATGAAATGCCCGTTATTCCCACGGTTACCGTTACACTTAATATTTCATCACCGATTTAGTGTGGTGTGTAAACTCAGAGATGTTCGGCATTTGACCACAACTACCAGCACTGCCGATTCCTATTCAGTAGGACACGAGCTTATAGCATGTTGCCCGTTTACCTTATCGACCGGCAGGGAAGATGGCTTCATAGAAATGGCGTTTCACTTCTACTCGCGTGGGCTCACCGTTATCTCTGTGCTAATTTCAGACTACATGAACCACATCCTTAACGCTCAAAGCGAATATGTAAATCTCTAGAATACCTGTACTCAGTGGAATTTGTAAGCAATACGCACACCATATTAGAAACTGAACGTGCCACGCCCTTATACGAACCTGCAATTGTGACGGGTGTTGAGAGTTGAATGACGAGAGCTCCTCGTATCCTATCTCCGGAATAAAACACCAGTTCGGAATGTTCCAAGTTCAGTTCCACGGACGCCGATCCAGCCGTCGCCATCGTGGACTGTGCAACAGCACCCACAAGGCTGCTTGTCAGAATCTCGCTTTTCCCGCCATCTTACTTACGACTGTCTCCAATAGTACCTTCCTCTCTGATCCTCACGTGCAGAGATTTGTCCGAGTCACCATGGAAACGTGTCATGTCACTGTCATTAGATTTCAGTGGCACATGTTGATCAATGGGAGAAATCTCGTTAATCACTACTAGTGTGGATGCACGCTCGCAGTGCCCGCAGTGGCATCGTTCCGACTGGAAACTAACCGTGCTAGCTCCCCAGTCCGTCTCCACTGCACTGAACTGTCGATCGATGGAAGCGCGGGGGTGAGACGGTCACGAAACGGACATTTATAACCCGGCAGTGGAATAAGTTTTACTTGTGACCTTTAGTATTTGAGATAGCTAGAGGAAATTTAGTTTTGAAGAAATACATTTCCTTTTGATCATTTTGTATTCATTACGATGGTCTGAAATCGATTCGCATTTATTTCGATGATATTTAAATTTCCCATGATGAGCTTAAGCATATGTTTATGACTCAAGATATGCATTTAAAATCATTTGATAATTCCGTTTCCCTTATTTCATTCTATACTTCATTTTGTAAACGATTTAATATTTCATGAACAAGTTGAAATCGTATTTTTTCGCCCTCTTTCACTTGAATTATTTCAAATCAATTGTTAATACCACAGTGTTATGGAATCGAACATATTTAACGTTAGATAATTACACTTCGATTTGTAATAATTTCTATACTAACTTATTCTTGAGCGTAAATGATACGCAAACAACAGAATATTTCTTCACTTCGAGTCATTTATTGACATTATATGAATACTTAATATCCATCATTTTACTTGGATTCGTTACTCTCAGTTTTATATATTTTGATTGGAATGGTGTAGTGAATAGACAGCTTAAAGTATAAATATCATGTATGATTTCCTTGACAAGCTCATTTCAAATCATAGATTTGTATATTTACATTTTCAATGACTTAAATTACACTTTCATGCAGTGATCCTGAACTCCTCACTTGTAAATGCAGTGAACTAAGGCTGTTAAAGATTAATATACCGTTACTCCGTTGTGACTTGGATTATACTATCAATGAGAAAAAAACATTTTTTTCATTTTTCATTGAAACAACACAACGTTCTCGAAATGATAAATGTGAATTACACACTGATCGCTGTCGATTCCAACATATTTCAGGAAAAACATAGCCTACCTTCTCGACTACAAATATTTTTTAAAAATATTCAACTTTGTGTCCAAATTAAATATCTCTCCTAATGACAATACAAACTATGATCAAGATATAATTATCAAGGTTAAAATATATGTATTTTGATTTTTTTAAAAGAAACCAAAAGCATGATATTTTAAAGTAGCTTTATTTATGGCAAGCTCACAGAACAGAAGCGATGAAATTAATGATGAAGCGTTTTAAACATCAACAGTAAGCTCAGGTTACATGTACTCGTTAGATATTAACAAATCCGTTCACATCTTAGAATAGGTATTATCATTTCAGTCATCAGCAACATCAGCGATAAAAATCATTTTATCTAAGCCTGACGTCACTACATGGCGCAAGTGCATCTTTGATTGAAGTCAATACAGTTTCAACACGCCCTTCTGTAACCATGGAAACGTGAATTTGCTAATTACCTATAAATAGGATGCGAATATTGGATGTGTGGATAACGAATAGATCGCTCAGTCCAGGACAATGAAGCACTCAACTTAATAAACTCATTGAAATGGAAATGCAAAATAAATGGACGTCGTGTATTCCGAGAAATACTTTTTGTCATGAGGTTGTCCATAGTGATGTATACGTGTTTTCAATCCATGTATAATATAAGTCTTATCTACATGTCAAATATTTTGCTTACGAATAAGCAGTTGCGAATGTTTTCTAACGTTACTACAATGATATGTTAAAATGAAATCTATAATACATTTTTGTATTAATAAATCAATGCATTATTTATTTTGCCTGGTCTTTGTGCCAGTAAAAATCTACACTTTGTAAATTAAGACAAGCTAGAATCAGAGGCAAGAATTTCACAAACGACTCTACAGGCATGGATATGTGACTCTTGATTGCCACAAATGATTTATTCTGTTGGCCAAAAGCAAGGCTTTCATTTAAGTCTATTTCAGAATTAATGTTCAGTATTCAATTGTGATATTTTGATAATATATGCAAAACCATCTTGCGATCATTTGTCTCAGACGTCACGCTTGATTTATTATCTTGAAAATGTAATACATGACATAATGACCAGAAGAAACGATGAACTTCTTTTGAAGAAACAATGCTGTACTAAAAAGTGATAATTTTGCACCTGTATAGATCGTATGAAGCCCAGGTGAGAATATTCGAATCTCATTCTTTGAAATCGAAGTGGTAGTAAAATGACGTCCACTTGTTGAGAAACGTAACACCCATAATTCAAATAACCAGCATCCCTTTATTTTTAAAAGAAAATGTTAACAACACATTTCCTACAAAGCTGGTTATTTCAAGAATTCATTGAAACATTCAAACGATGTATAAAAAAGTGAAAGTGAGGATAGTTTACATCGCTTCAGTAAGAATATAATACATAAAGGTTCTTTAAAATCTTGCTGAAATTTGAAAATACATCTATTTTTAATGTTAAATTAAAAAAATAAATATACATCGTTTGATAACCTCTTCCTTTTATATTGAAATTTGACTAAACCATACCAAACATGTTTATGAACAATGAGTTTTATATGTCTGATGAAAACACGTGAATGTGTGTAGTCTGTGTATTTAATCAATTGATAACGGTAAGAATATAACATAACGTGTTTGCGGGACTTGTTCTGGTTAGCAATCACCCTCACAGTAGAAAATAATCAAAGTAAACATATATATATATATATGTTATATATATCCCTGATGAGTCAATACTATTGACGAAATACTAGTATCGGATTAAAATGATTCTTCAAACGACTATGTGAAGTATGTTATATTTAATCTATATGTGACCTTGCGTTTGAACCAATTCAACTTTTCATATATATAGATATATATATTTAGCTGAATTGATTATCAAATGTTCTAAGGAAGACGTCACGTATTTAAAACAATATGAATAAACTACGATAAGAAAAAAGAGTAAGTATGAAATAGATGATAATGGACCTTAAATTTATTTAATCTATAAAGACTCAGGTAAAATAAACTAATGCCCTTTTTACATGCACTCTTTACTCCCAGGAGTATATTTACTCCTAGGAGTAAAAGTATATTTACTTTACGTTCCATTGACAATTAAGGACCCTTAAGTATATATGATTTGCTTACGGTTAAAACATCCTTTTGGTGAGAACTAACAATGAGTAAACTGCCTATCCAAAGGAGAAGAAGAGATTGTCAATATTTTCTGTGTACTGCTATAGCTGAAAATCTGCTTTCTTTCAAATGTTGTTCCAATGGCATGATGTCATAAAGACTAATCGATTTGACATAAAATCATGGGTAGCATATATTTCTGTCGATATGTCACTTATTCATAGCTGAAATATTCAAATCGAAATGCCTTTAATGAATGTATATACTCGTCTGTGTAGTAGCGCTACTCACAGAATAAAAGGTAGTGAAAAGGGATTCCAACAATGGGTCAGGATCCACACTTTTTTCCATGTTAACGTATAATAAAACAATATTGACTCAAGTTACCTAAATTTAAACGTGGATGTCAAACTGTTGTAATCATGGGGACATGCCAGCTTATGATTATGAACAATAAAAAAAAAACAATTTTCAACATAGGTTTATGGTTTTTTTCCATTCAAATGGAAATCTTAAGTCTCAATTCTTTTATTTTCAATTTACCACCAATATATTTATAGAAGTAGTTTAGACATAGTGAATATTGTAAGATTCAATTATGAAAGCAATTGTTTGGTATTACACTAACATTAATTTGTAAAGTATATTAAGTTGGGAATTCTCTTTTATTATGACTTTCCTATACCCCTCACAAAAACTGAACAGTCACAAAGTCCTTTCCACTCAAAAGTTTATATGCAAAAAGAGAATTTGCTCTTATGCTATGTTACAATATCGACAAATAGTTGTGTTTCTAAAACTTCTGTGAGTCATTGTTATTCAACACCCGCACATTAAAGCTAATGCCTATTGTACAGTTTTAAACTTTAAAGGCAGGTGTTCAATAGCAATGAATTCCGGAAAACTATTTATCTTCTAAATGATCTGAACTCTTGAGCTGATTTCAATATCGGCAAAACATTGAAAAGATCAGAAAGTTCCTCTTCTATCTTGTGATCCTCTTGACTCATTTGGATAACTGTTCAATCACAGCAAAAAGATTGTCTTCACAGAAAATTTCTTCAAATTGACATAAATGATACAGATTGTGACCGTCTGTTTTTTAAAGAAATGATACAATATTATGTCTATTTTTGGGATGCTGCATTCAGTTTGCTTACAGGAGTAAACACAAAACCTGTTTCCATGACATGGTTACTTACAGGAGCAAAAGTAAATATACTTTTACTTTACCTCTTGGGGTGGAGTATTTTACTCCTAGGAGCAAATATACTCCTGTAAGTAAATTGCAAAGGGGCCGTTTACATGGCATGTTTACTCCCTGTAAGTATATTTACTCCTAGGAGTAAATATACTTACAGGAGTAAAAGTGTGCATGTAAAAAAGGCATTATGACTAAAATAATAAACTGAAGAAGTTAAATGAAGTCAAGAGAGCAAGATGCCAGCTCGACAATGAAGAAATCAAGAGAGAAAGCCGTCAGTGTAAAGTGAAGAAGTCAAGAGATCTAAGATGCTAGGTCGACAATAAGGACAGTGAGCTGAGATCTCAGTTTGACATTGAAGAAGTTGAGAGAACTGATATGTTAACAGAACTAAGGCATGAGTATGATAGTGAAAAAGGATAAACAGACTAAATCGTGTGTATTTAAATGACTAAGTGAAGACAAATAAAACGTAAGTATGGGAGTCAAAAGGATAAAATAAATAGGACATGAAAGAAAACACAGGATGATGTGCATTTTGAAAACGAATAGTTAAAAAACAACATAAAAGACATGGGTTTGAAATTGAAGAAAAAAATAAGACAACAGACATGATAATATAGAGGACAAGGAAAAGATTGGCGGTTATAGAACCAGAGTGGATTGATTACAGGGAGACATTGACGACAATTAGTCTCCCATCATTCTCGTCAAGGTCCAACGCACACGTCGACTTGGGGCTGTCGATAAAAGCTTTTGGCCTTGGTCAACCCGCTGATCAATGTAAGCCCCTGTGTTGCACCAAAGACAAATGCTGATTAGTTAGGTAGACACGTTGTTTATATTTAGTGTAACGTGGAAGGTCAAGTGACATGAAAAAATGGCTTTTGGTCACATACGCAGCGACATGTCATCAGTTTAAAGCCAGTGCAATAGATTCAGATATGACGTACAGAGTTACATCCCTTCAATGTAACAGCACGTACATTGCTCGTAATTTGTAGTTGAAACCAATTATCAGGCATCATAAGGCTGTAGGAAATGTCTAAAGCTTGAAATGGACTTTTGAAGCTGTTTCATGATAACCTTTTCTATTGACACTTTGCGATTAAAGAATATCCTTAGTAACATTTTGGTATTATTGAGATGAGGGAGTATACAAAACATATGGTCGAATACCGGACAATGGCCTACGCCATTGACTGAAACGGTTTTTTTTAATCTTATCTACAGAAGACATAAAAATCAGAGATCATATAAGTTATAAACATGCAAATGGGACGCAGAATTCGACTTCTTAATATTCATATGGCCGTCTCTCTATTATCATTGAAAACAAGAAAATATCGTAATCCTGACACCTTCAGAGTCCAAAATGGAATTACTGAAAGGTCATTTGAACTTCCCTTAAGACAAATGGTATTTTGGCTCTTATCTAAGCTACTTAAAAAGACTCTTAAAATTATACTTTTTGTCACTTTAAAGTACTGGGACATAGTTCGGGAAGGACGTTTGCAGACAGGAGGATGTAGAGGTTGATAAGGAGAGGTAAACAGTAGAAGTGAGGTCGAGGAAGAGGATAAGAGAAAGAAAGATGTGGATGAGAATAGGACAAGTGTTTGACATTGCAAAATTAGGATGCAAGTTTGATGGTGAAGACGAGAAAGACAATTGCAGACAGAAGGATGTAGAGGATGAGGAAGAGACGGTCAAGGACGGAAGCAATGGTGACCCAGTCCTGGAACTCGGCTGACTCGTGGTCGGCCTTCTCCTCCTCCATATGTTCAATCAGCTTGGAGAGCTTTTCTGCAACCTTTTGGAATGACTTCATGATAACACCTAGGTCATTTGTCGAACCTCCTTCCAAGGGTACACACAGGGTAGATAGTCGTCCGTTCGATACAACGCTTGTTCGGTCCTTTGTCAGGTCTACCTGTTTTGGTATATAACATTTCAAACATTATGATGATTAATTCCAATATTTCAGATTTCTGATTAAGAATGTGATTTAAACGTTTGACATTTTACTCATAGAATTTCTTCTCAATTAAAATGTTCAAAGAAGAAAGGATGGATCTTAAAATAAGATAGTTTTTTCTATGTCTATATTTTTTCTATTAATATTCCAAGCTAGTTGGAGTTATTAAAGTCTTCAGTTTACTTGTGCGTGTTCCCGAAGCAAATGTGGTCTCTTGACACGCAGGAGACGTCCCAGCTTCACAACCAGGAGGGTTCGAGCCAAGGGAGACACCTTCCACCCTTCCTCTCCCTTAATGTGGATCTTCATTACCACGACAGATAGGACACAGGACAGGCTCGCCAGCACCATCACCAGGGCAAAATATACACCTGAAATCGTTTTCCTTGTCTCAGCAATGAGAATATATGAGTATAGTAAAATGCTGTCTTGAAATCTTCCAAATTCAGCCAAAGTTTGTCTTATAACTTGCAAATATTGTGTCTGTTGAATTTGACTTATTTAATATAATTGTTTTCTGGCTTACGAGATGTAGAACAAATCTTGTTTCCATCTCATACTTTCAGATAATAGTCATATTTCCACAGATCCACACATTGCAGTGCCTTATGCAATAGTTTGGTCAAAAACTTCATAACATCAATGTCTTTATTAGTGTATTATAAATTTTGCAATTTGAAAGAATTTTATGGAATCAGCATAGACTACATCATTAAACTGGCCAATACTTCATATACCTGTCAACAATTCGGCGATAAAATTTTAATAAATATTGTATTGTAAGTGAGGAAATTTATAAAAGTTTTCTAGCATTGACTTCTTGAATTGATTTAGTTTGTTTTCGACATGCTTATAACTTGTTTACATATTTATTTCAAGATATTGCAATTAAAGTATTAGGTGTAACGTTTTAAGAAATAGTGAAAATATTTCCAAAAAAGAAAACATTCTAAACATTCAAATATCAGCAGAAGTTTAATTATATATTTACACTAGTGAATTGGAAAGTTTCTAAATATCTTCATTTCAAAAGGCTTACTTCATAATTATGTCACCAAAACTACTACATAAACATGTTCAGTTATTTTTCGAACATATCAAATTATTGATTCGATCCGCAGGCTTACTTTGGGTTGTCATTCGTCAGTCATCCTCAGGAAAAATGTCCAGAAAGTGACCCCGAAATTGATAGCCAATCTGTTTGTAGATCTGTTCAGTATCCGATCAATTGGATTTCAGGTCCCTCAGGCCGATACCTACACTTCTTACCGATAAGATAGCTATCGACAAAGTTTGCCTCTGTAAAAACAATATTCACAAAGCATACCGAAATTTTCAGAAATTTGAATGCATAAGTGGTAGTGATTGGTATGAATATGACTTCCTTTGGACGCAGAGGTCCGTGACAAATGACAACCCGAATTAAGCCTAAGGGACGAATCAATGATTTGATTTTTTATTAGGTACGTTATTGTTCGAGGTTTAACCTTTTGATTTCGGGTTCTACTCACACATCAGAGGCAGAGGTTTTGAGTTTGGAGGCACTATCCCAAGTGTAAGGAACTCGAAGACTGTGAGAGACAAAAGAAGTGTGAGCTGAAGGCCGACCTTCTGTGATGAAGACGGGGGCATGAAGAACCCGAGAAGGGCCATGGTGCAGATCAGGAAGCACGGGAAGAAGAGAGTCAGCATGAAGAACGCGGGTCGTCGCTGTATCTCGACGTGGTAAATTACCTCGGAGAATGAGTGATTACTATATTTTGTGACGAGACTCTCATATTGAACGTTGTTTAAAACCCATTCCGCGTTCTCTACGTAAGCGTTGGTGTTTCCATTCCTATCTGTCGTCATGTTGACTGCAAAATCATCGTACACCCATGGACCGAATTTGAGTGGACATGTCTGCTTGTCGAAGGGGAAGTAGGTCGTATCAACCCCACACACGCTCTTCAGAAGAGTTGGAAACTTTTGCTTTACCCGCCCATTGCTGTACACTTCATGCCGATAGAACTTCCGTTCCGACATGGCTATGTTACTTCCAAATGCAGAGCTAAAAAGAGAGTTTGCAGTATTTTGTGGTACACATAGTGCAATGTCGCTAGTTTAAACTGTTTTTAAAAAAGAAAAAAATCGAATTTACAAGAAATTAAATTTCAATTCATTTCATTCATTTTTTTCTTAATAACTGTTGAGTTTGTGCTCTAACTGACATAGAATCGCCAAAAACGGAAAAGGAAATCTAAAGTTTATGATCTGGTTCCTCCAATTTGAAACAAATTGATTTTAAATAAGGTATGCTCAATATACATGGTACGCACTCATCGTAAAGCGTGACGTCAGGAGTCCAGATGCTGCCAAAGGGGAAGTAAATCAGGTCTGTCCCGTTATAGTCATCAGGGTTCCACCTTAGACGACAATCGTTCCATTCCTATATGGATCAATAAATGAATTTTTAAGTCTTTCACTGAAAATAAAGGACAATCAGTCCAACAGTCGTGTCACAACTTTTATTACTAAATAACAAATGGGAAAACAAACAGCCACACCAAAAAGACTTTCAGACATTATCGAAATTAATTCTCAATAACGAAATAGTCAGGAACTTCATGATCATTAAATTCATAGAGAGATCAGTTACTGATATATTTTGTCCTGAACTGTATGTCATGAAAACAAGTTTTACGAATAAGTACAATTGCATGCAGGTACCATCAAGATATGAGCGAATATTGGGAGATTCTTGAATGAAAAATATGCATACCAGTCTGATCCACACGTTTGTTGTAAATATCTGTTTGGGTTCATCCTGAGAATGAAACGAATGTAAAAAAAAATAAATTTAGTTTAATAATTGTTTTATTATAGTATGAAAACTCATTCACTGATGATTCGAAATAGAAATGACTCTTCGTCGACTCGTATGCTTGGATGAAGTAACTGTTACTTTGCTTGAAAAGTGAAAAAAGGACTATATACGATGATTTTTTGTCTTCAAGAAATCAAGAAGACTGTTGAAGAATTAGACTGCGATACAAGCAGAAAAACCTTATTTTATCCTATTCGCGTAAGAGAAGTGTTATGAGTTTTTTTCTCTTATAAGAAGTGATGCTACTGACAAAATATTATCCTGCTTCATCAGCATATCTGCCCCTGCAATACCTATTTATCGTAACGCCTCGTATCGCGCAGCTAGGTATTCATGGCTAATTGTAGCGTGTTATATTCTTAGCTAATCATTAATGTTATGACAGGAGTCTAATATCGTAACAGCCGGGTACTGCTAATATTGCTCGAGGTATATATATATATATATCATTGGCTGGTTATATGAAGCGAAACGATGACTTTTCTGCGATTGATGGCAGAATATTTTAGCAGCTTCGCGGATAAAATAGGAATAATGTATGAGAATATGGACTTCGCTTGTTAATGTATCAATTTGTAGACTCAGTCCACGGAATCCTGAAGCATTGCTTGTACCTCTGCGGATTGTAGATCTTATCAATCTGACTCTATGAAGTTTATCCAATTAACGTTTTTGTCTTACTATAAAAAGTATGCTTAAAATTGAAGGTCAGGTGATATTTCTCCTTTTTCATTGATCGTACTCTTGTGTAATGAACTTATTCAATCCAGTAGCAATAAAACAATGATGAGAATAGTCACAACTGACTAGTTCTGAAGTATCCGAACACTAACCAAATCCACGACTTGTCTGAGCCAGAGCTGCATCCCAACATCAACAGGAAGACCTGACCCAGGGCAGTCAGGCAGCATGTCCTTCCAGTAGCTTCGATTAAGATCCTGCACGAGCTCACATTTAGACTGTGCCTCGGAACCTGTGTGTTATAATCCATTGATTACCATTGGTATTGGAATAACACTGTACAAAAAGAGTAGTTAGCAAAATTTCATTTTCGCTGTTTTTCATTTGTTGTTAGTATGTTCGAAATGTGTAAACTTACGTGTGTCATGTCATGTTTTGACCCTGCATGCATTCAAAGATCAACTAAAATCAATGTACTATTAATACCTATATGATGACAAACGAGTGCAGTGTTAGGATTAATAATTTCATATTTTTGATAGAGCCATTTGTTTCAGTCTAATCTAATGACGAATACATTGTAAGCGCTCTGCAATGATACGATAGCGTGCCAACTTACAACGGAATGTTTTAACGACAAAAGTGTTAAGTTATGCCTCCCCGCCCTCGCCATCCTATATACGGACGTTTCGACAACAAGTTATGTATGTTGATGCACAAATGTTCTCAAATGCATGATTTAATTCTCCGACAGGTTCATAGTACAAAATACCTATAGGAAGAAATTGTGGTAGTTAAGGAAATGGAGCATCGTATCTCGCGGAAAGTTATATATTACAAAGTAATATATTTGAGAGAAAGGAATGCAGTTTATCATGTGTTTTCAGTATAGAAGAAAACGTTCTACCTGCCAATCTAATTGAGTGTACAAGTGGGAAAATTTGGCTTAAAGAAGTTTAAAAGTATTTCTTAAGATCAACAAGCCCACTTAAAGCTAGTCCTGCTTGCAATTTTAGTCGAACAAAAAAAGGTTGTCACACACCGTAGTCAATAACAACTCAAGAAATTCATTAAAGGTTTTAGTTTTACCAAATTTAATTAATTTTCTTATTCACATTTACACGAGAAAACTACAATCAAAGAAGTATACCTACTAATATACAATGCTAGGCTGTTGAACAATTCATTTCACCCTGTCACCTCTGAACCAAAGAGGAAGGTGATTCTTAAGGTAAATTCAAATATTTCCCTATTACACCGATCATTTCCTTGTTGTCTGAACTCATGTTCATTCGAAATGATCAAAAATCTACCTTTAAAATCATTAAACTATATTTATATTGGCGTAGTTCAGTCCAAGTCGCAATCGTTGCTATTGCAGGGGTGAAGCGGTTTGAACAATATATATTTAACAATAGTTGTATTCTTAAATGAACACTTAATAACTCATATATTAGTTGAAAACTATCCTACGCAGGTCATGGCTGATAAATTCATCCGACAGATGGAAATTGTTTACGATTAACACTACCAACCCCAAGTTTTCTTTTCATCTGCTTTAAAAAACAGTTGTGTTTGACTCATTACCGCACGGTTTAAGTGTCGCTTTACTGAATTTACAAGCAATGAAATGGTATTGTCATTAACATTCAATACTTCTAGATCAAATAACTTAATTGCGGACGTTTGATAGATTTGGCCCCTAACATTTTATATGTGCTCAGTTAATCAGGCTATCAGTACAACCTGAGGGCTTTGATGATTTTGAGTTTCACAAGTTGGCAAGTATACCAACGATTTACTTGTCGGACTATAGCTTAGCTGGATGTGTAGAAACATATAGAACCGATGCAATCTGCCTCTGTGAAAAAATGACCTCAGCGAATCTTATCTCCAATATTCTAAGATATGGCATTTGTTTATATTTCATTTTGACAATGTTTAAAATTCATGTGTTTAAACATGCATGTTTCTATTAATATATGCCAGGTTTTACAGCCATTACTGTAAGGGCAAATGCAATAAGTATTCTATTCATATAGATATCATTTATATTGACATGTGATTGATATTGCAGGATATGTCAATTTTAACTTCTTTGAGTGGCATTTTTGAAGTTGGTATGATGACGAAATAGGAAATTTATGGATTAACAACTTCTTTATTGCAAAGAGATGCGACGTTTCAGTCACTTGCTTGATAACTTGTGAGTATCAACACCGAAACGTCGCACCTCTTTGCAATAAAGAAGTTGTTAATCAGTTGTTTAAATTTTGCTACGATTTGCATAAGGAAAGAATCAGCTTTGATGAATAAGCAATGTTCATAAATCATGCAATGTACAATATGGACATGTTCTTTATCGTAAAAAAGGAAACAGATGATACTTATCCTTTAATATCTATACACAACATTCAAAGCAAATTGTTTTGAAATCATACTCACAGACTTGGCAATGGTAACGTTTACATGAAACAAGCAAACACATTCCAATAAAGAGACACTGGATATTCGCCATATTTGTCCGCATTAAAACTGTTTTATCATTTTGTTGCACAATAAAATAACGTTAAGAGGATAATGTTGTCAAGGGTACAAGGGAAGTTCTTTAGTAGTCCATGTCTGTTACAAGGAAGTATTTTCTTACCCTTATTATTATCGGTCAACCTCCTTGTTATATCATCTATGATATTGAGCCTCCTTGAACAAACAATGACAAGCCAAAGAATAGAAAAAAACCATGTAAACTTTTCCTCGAGTCATTTTCATGAAAAATGATAAAATATTTAAGATTCACATGATCCTATATGAATGGTTTATTGTTATAAATGAAAAATCATTATCAGTTCGATAAAGGCATGTTTCAGATTACAGATTGGCATTCATATAGAACCAGATAAAGATCACTAATGTCAAATATTGATAATCATTTTGTAGAATGAGTGGGCCACGAGTTTTCCTCCACACGGAACAGATAGTGAGTCACGTTTTTAGTAGTTGAACCTAGATTAACAAGACATGTTTGGAGAACACAAGGGTTGTATGGTTATTCAAATTTTTAATTTACACAATGGTAACGTTTTGGTCCACCAAGGAAACCACAAGAATGATATTTTAAATCAGCCTTATTTATTACAAACTAACAAAACAATTAGTGATGAAACGTGTTGTATATATGAATGATGATGTAATATTTTTTTAAAAAAGGTTACATGTACTCGTTAGATATTAACAAACCCGTTTACATCTTAGAATATCGATAGGTATTTTCATTTCAGTCATAAGCAAAATCAGCGATAAAATAATCTAAGCCTGACGTCATTACATGGTGCAACGACAATGAAGCACTCAACTTTATAAACTCATTGAAATGGAAAAACACATTGCAATGTTAAAGGCCGCATGGACGCTGAGTATTCAGGGACATATATTTGTAATGAGGTTGACTATAGTACTGTAAACGTATTTTCAACCCATGTATATCTAAGTCTCATCTACATGTCAAATATTTTGCTTAGGAATAAGCAGTTGGAAAGGTTTTCTATTGTTACAAAAATGAAATCTATAATACGTATTCTGAATAAATCAATGCATTACTTAGATTTACTTACCTGGCCCTTTTAGGTCAGTATCAGTAATATCTAGACTCAAACGGTGACAAGAAAGTATTAGAGGCTAGAATTTAATAAACAGCTCTACAAGCATGGATATGTGACTCTTGTTGCCACAAACATTCATTCTGTTGTCCATAAGCGAGGGTTTCATTTTAAGTCTATTCCAAATTTCTTGTTCAGTAATCAATTCTTAACGGATGTAATATATTGATGATATATGCAAAACCTTCTTGCGTTCATTTGGCTCAGACGTCACTCTTGATTTGTTATCTTGAAAAATGTGACCCATAACACAATGACAAGAAGAAACGGTGAACTTCTTTATGAAGAATCAATGTGATATTTCTGCAACTGGTTTGGTCATATGAAGTATATTCAAATCTCAAACATTGAACTCGAAGCGGTAGTAAAATGGCGTTCCCTGGTTGGGAAACGTAACATCCTTAATTCAAGGAAACAGCGTCCATTTATTCTTAAAAGAAAATGTTATCAACTCAATTCCTTAAAAAATTCCTTTGAAATCGCCAAAGTAAGCATAACAGTTTCGCAAATTGGTTAATTTACTCAGGTGCATTAAACCATGGCCTTTATTTCACTCTTATCATGTTGATAATTTTTTAATGTTTTTTGCTACCTGCTAGTTGCATCATATTCGTATTAAAAAAATTCGGTTGCAACATTTTTTCACTTTCAATTTGAAAAAATATCCTCTCAGATCATGTCCAACATCACTTGCTTGATAATAGTGTTAGTATCTACACCGAAACGTCCGTATAAAGAAGTTGTAAATCCATAGAACTTGTTTTCTATTTATTACCATTTGTGATCATAATTCCTTTCTCAATACGCACATGAAGTGTAGTAATTATTATTGTACTCAACACGTTTTATTCATTGTGTAAAGCAATGTTCTTCTTAATATTCGTATCTAACTTAAATTTGTCATTAAAAATGTGAATCAAATACTTAGAAATGCAAAATTAATGTAATTTACATTTCTACAAAATGTTTAATTAAAGATCAGTATTCAAAATATTTTCTGGTGTATTTCAGGTTCGAGAGAATCATGCTCAGAACTATGTATACATGAAGCATTTAAAGGATTAAGCTTCAGCTTGTGACTTCTCGGGCCTCTTACAAGCAAGCCCACAGAGCTCCTGAAACAGCTGTAATTTGAATTTGGAAATAAACTAAATCAGTCAACACTGTCTTTGATTTGATGTTCGTGTTTCATACCATAGCACGTGCAGTACTAAGGGACCAAGTTCATCTCATGGTTACTATAGAACGGCAATATATACAACTAGGACGCAAATATGAGGCATATGGCCGCCGATATGCGAGAAAGGTTTCCAATGGGGATAATATTTAATATAAGGAAAACACACATAATGGCAATTAAATTAGGTTTTATTGTTATAGATAGCCTTAGTTTGGCAGTGAAGTTCAGGACGAACATAAACAGAACTTCAGTGTGACAGTGACAGCAAAGACATAGACAACTAAGAAACTTTGGACAGTATATCAAAGTACTGACATTGGTCGGGAAAGACAATGAGGAAGAGAGTTAAACCGTAAGGCTGAGGTAGATTAAGAGGCAGTCTGATTAAAATCGACCATGTTCCGAGGAATAAATGTTTCAAAATATTGACTCTACCGAGATTAGAAATCTATCTGTCTAGGCTATCCTCTCCATAAAGATCTGACCGCAGCCTACTGTAGCGCACGTTCTCAAGTAAACTCAGCTAACCAATCACAATGCATGCGGCAAAAGCATTCGGTATCAGTAGCTAGGGGCAAGTAACTCCCATTTACTATTCGTGAACCTTGATCGCCGCTATCCTTCTTTTAAACGCGATAACATTGCTTTGCTAATGACTAGGTTTTGTCTGTGCTAAACTGGTGTTAGCACGAGCGAGCAGTGAGGCTGCCTTAAGACCGTTGTATCCCCCCCCCCCCCCCCCCCCCCCCTCCCTCTAGAGTCATTTCAAAAAAAAATTTATTCCTCGGAACACGGTCGATTTTAATCAGACTGATTAAGAGGATAAGAGAAAGAAGATGTGGACGAGAAGGAAGAAGACGGTTTGAGGAAGAATAACGACATGAGTTACGACATAAAAACAGGAGGAAGTAGATGACAAAGCATAAACGGCCCATTACAAAATTTTACCAAATTTTACAAAATTAGGACGCAAGTTTGATGGTGAAGACGAGGAAGACAATTGCAGACAGCAGGATGTAGAGGATGAGGAAAAGACGGTCAAGGACGGAGGCAATGGTGACCCAGTCCTGGAACTCGGCTGACTCGTGTTCGGCCTTCTCCTCCTCCATATGTTCAATCAGCTTGGAGAGCTTTTCTGCAACCTTTTGGAAAGACTTCATGATGAGACCTAGGTCAGTGGTCGAAACTCCTTCCAAGGGTACACCGAGGGTAGATAGCTGTCCGTTCGATGCAACGCTTGTTCGGTCCTTTGTCAGGTCTTCCTGTAATGGTATATGACATTTCAATCATTATGATGATAAATTCGAATATATCAGTTTACTGATTAAGAAAGTGATTTCTGATTAAGGGCGTTTGACTCAATTAAAATGTTCAAAGACGAAAAGATGGATCGAAAAATAAGATACGTTTTTCTGTGTCTTTGTATTTTTCTATTAATTCTCCAAGTTGCTTCTGAATGCAGAGTGGAGAAGATACGTGTTTGATCGCAAGTCCTCACATTTGATTGCATGTTTTTAAAATTAAAGTAAAGGTCAAGATTATTGTCTTGAAAACTTCTAGATATACCTGTGCATGTTCCCGAAGCAAATGTGGTCTCTTGACACGCAGAAGACGCCCTAGCTTCTCCACCAGGATAGTTCGAGCCAAGGGAGACACCTTCCACCCTTCCTCTCCCTTCATGTGGATCTTCATAACCACGACAGATAGGACGCAGGACAGGCTAGCTAGCACCATCACCAGGGCAAAATATACACCTGAAACCAATATTGCACTTGTCATAGTAATATGAATTATATTAATATGTTGTCTTGAAATCTTACCTAAATATTGTGTCCGCTGAAATGAGACTTTTTCAAAACCTTACGAGACAAAGACATACTTTGAGATGGTAGTCATATTTCTACAGATCCACATAATTTTCGATTTGAAAGAATGTTATGGAAACAGCATAGACTGTATCATTACACTGGCTAATATTTTATATAACCATCAACATTTCGGCAAAAAGTAAATAACTGTTACTGCTCAAGAAGATAAGCTGCATGGGCTCCTCCATATTGTGAACAATCTACAATTTTCGTTACTGTATTCTTTTAGCAACCTCCATAAGAAAAATTGTGCACTTCTATGTTACTTTAAAAATTTAAAATCATAAGGGATAGTGATAGTGATTCGTGAGATTATAACTTTCTTTTGACGCAGAGCTCTACAGGAATGTCTGATCATAGATGCCTGACAAATGACATCCCATAAAGCCTAGGGAACAAATGAATGATTTGATTAGAAACAGGTTAGTTATTGTTCGAGATTCAACATTTTGATTTCGGGTTCTACTCACACATCAGGGGCAGTGGTTTCGAGTTCGGAGGCACTATCCGAAGTGTAAGGAACTCGAAGACTGTGAGAGACAAAAGAAGTGTGAGCTGAATGCCGACCTTCTGTCCTGAGGAGGGGGGCAGGAGGAATCCGAGAAGGGCCATGGTACAGATCAGGAAGCACGGGAAGAAGAGAGTCAGCATGAAGAACGCGGGTCGTCGCTGTATCTTGACGTAGTAAATTACCTCAGTGAATGCGTGAGTGCTATATTTTGTGACGACACTCTCATATTGAACGTTTTTTAAAACCCATTCAGCGTTCTCTACGTAAGCGTTGGTGTTTCCATTCTCATTTGTCGTCATGTTGACTGCAGAATCATCGTACACCCAGGGACCGAACGTGAGTGAACAAGTTTGAATGTCGAAAGGGAAGTAGGTCGTATCAACCTCACAAACGCTCTTCAGAAGAGTTGGAAACTTTTGCTTTACCCGCCTATTGCTGTACACTTCATGCCGATAGAACTTCCGTTCCGACATGGCTATGTTACTTCCAAATGCAGAGCTAAAAAGAGAGTTCGCAGTATTTTGTGGTAATTAATGTGCAATGTCGATTATTTAAACTGTTTCTAAATTTAAAAAATTAAATTAGCAAGAAATAAAATTTCAATTCATTTCAAACAAACATTGTTTCAATTCTTTTTTCTAAATAACTGTTAAGCGTGTGCTCTAACTCACATAGAATCGCCAAAACAGCCTAAAAGGAAATCTAAAGTTTATGATCTGGTTCCTCCAATTTCGAACAAATTGATTTTAAGAAAATTATGCTTAATATACATAGTGCGCACTCATCGTAAAGCGTGACGTCAGGAGTCCAGATGTTGCCAAAGGGGAAGTAAATCAGGTCTGTCCCGTTATAGTCATCAGGGTTCCACCTCAGCCGACAGTCGTTCCATTCCTATATGGAGCAATACATGAATTAGTCCTTCACTGAGAATTATCATAAGGACAATCAGTCCAACAGTCGTGTAACAACTTTTATTACTAAATAACAAACGGAAAAACAACTATCTACAATAAAAAGACTTTCAGACATTATCGAAATTAATTCTCAATAACGAAATAGTCAGGAACTTCTTTCAGTTTAAATTTACATCCCTTTTTCAAGCAAATTCATATGCAGGTACATTTTCTAAATGATCATTCAATTTATAGAGAGATCAATTAATGAAATAATTTGTCCTTAATAAATTCAACGAATAAGTACAATTGCATGCATGTGTAATTATGATGCGAGCGAATATTGGGAGACTTTTGAATGAAAAATATACATACAAATCTGATCCACACGTTTGATGTAAATATCTGTTTGGGTTCATCCTGAGAATGCAAATAAATTTAGTTTAATAATTGTTTTCAGATGCTATGAAAACTCTTTTATATTTATGATTAGAAAGAGAAATGTCTCTTCGTCGACTCGTATGATTGGATGAAGTAACTGTTAGTTAGCTTGAAAAGTGAAACAGGACTTTGTTGGCAGAATATAACGATGATTTTCTGGGTTTGTCTTCATGAAATCACGAAGACTGTTGAAGATTGAGTCTGCGGTTCAAGCAGAGACTCCTCATTTCATGCTTTTGCGTTAGGTAACATATACGATTGTTTTCTCATATTAGAAGTGATACTATTAAAACAAATCAAATAATGATTACAATTCATCGGTACATCTAGGAAGCCCAAGCAATACCAATTATCCTAACGCCTCGTATCGCGCAGCTAGGTATTCATGGCTATCTATAGCATGTTATAATCTTAGATAACTGATTATTGTTTTGATAGGAGTCTGATATCCTAACAACCGGGTACTGCTAATATTGCTCGAGGTATAGATATTCAATTGGCTGGTTATATGAAGCGATACGATGCCTCTTCTGCTATAGATGTCAGGATTTTTAGCAGCTTCGCGGAAACGAATAGGCTTATTGTATGAGAATATTAATGTATCAGTTTGTAGAATCAGTCCAGGTATTGCTTTTTCCAAGGCGGACGGTTGGTCTTGCCCCTTGAAGTACATCCGATAATTTGTTTGTCTTATTACAAATAGTAGCTTAAATTGAAGGTCAGGTGGCATTTTTCCTTTTTCAATAATCGTATTCTTGTGTGTAATGGACTTATTAATTCCAGTAGCAAAACAATGATGAGAAGATTCGCAACTGATAGTTAAACTAGTTCTGAAGTCTTCTAACACTAACCAAATCCACGACTTGTCTGAGCCAGAGCTGCATCCCAACATCAACGGGAAGACCTGACCCAGGGCAGTCAGGCAGCATGTCCTTCCAGTAGCTTCGAGTCAGATTCTGCACGAGCTCACATTTAGACTGCGCCTCGGAACCTGTGTGTTTAATCCATTGATTACCCTTGGTATTGAAATAATACTATATTAAAAGAGTAGTAAGTAATATTGCATCTCCGTTGTTTTTCATTTGTGGTTAGTAGGTTCGAATGTGTAATCCTATTTTTGTGTCATGTCATGTCTTGACCCTGCATGCATTCAAAGATCAACTAAAACCAATGTACTAGTAATACCTATATGACGACAAACGAGAGCAGTGTAAAAATTAGCAATTTCATATGTTGGATCGAGCCATTTGTTTCAATCCTGCATTCGTCTAATCTAATGACGAATACATTGTTACCGCAATGCAATGTTACGATAGCGTACCAACTAACAACGGAATGTTACAAGTTGAGTGTTTAGTTATACCTCCCCCGCCCTCGCCATCGTTTCGACGTTTCGACAACAATTTATGGTATGTTGATAACAAATGTTTTAGTATGATTTAGTACTCCGACAGGTTCATAGCACAGAACACCTACAGGAAATCACTTTTGTAGTTAAGGGAAGGGTGCATCGTATCTAGCGGAAAGTTATATAGTACAAGGTAATATATTGGAGAGAGAGAGAAATGCAGTTTATCATGTGTGTTCAGTAAAGAAGAAAACGTTCTACCTGGGTATCTAATGTAGGTTAAATAGGAGCCTTTTAATTTTAGTTAACAGACCGTTATTCAATAACAACTCAAGAACTTAGTTTTAGGTTTTAGTTTTACCCAAATTGATTAATTTTCTAATTCACATTTACATGAGAAAACTACAATCAAAGAAGTATATTGGTTTACCTAGTAATATACAATGCTAGGCTATTGAACAATTCAGTTCACCCTGTCACCTCTGAACCAAAGAGGTAGGTAATTCTTAAGCTAAATTCAAATATTTCCTTATTTGGACCTTTCTCTTTGTTATCTGAACTCATATTCATTCGAAATGATCAAAAATATTCCTAATGGAAAAGCAAAATCTATAAACCATATTCACATTGGCGTAGTCTAAGTCGCAATCGTTGCTTTGCAGGGGTGAAGCTGTTTGAACAATATACATTGAACAATAGCTGTTTTCTTAAATAAACCCTTAATAACTCATTTTAGTTTAAAATTATCCTACGCAGGTCATTGGTAATGAATTCATCCTACAGAAGGTAATTGTTTAACATTATAAGATTATTTACAAGATACCAAATCACCAACACTACCAACCCCAAGTTTTCTTTTCGTCTGCTTTACAAAACAGTGGTGTTTGACTCATTACCGCGCGCCCGTCGCTTTACGATCATGACTTAAACGGTTTAAGTGGCAATTTCCTGAATTTACAAGCAATGAAATGGTATTTTTAATAACATTCATTACTACTAGATCAAATAACATAATTGAGGAAGTTTAAAAGATTCTTCCCCTAATAGTATACCAGTATACATTTGCTCAGCTAAAACAGGTTATCAGCATAACCTAACGGCTTTGATAATTTGAGTTACCCAAGTATGCTTTAAACGATTTACATCTCCAGTATTTTGAAACATGGCATTTGTTTATATTTCAGTTTGAAAATATATAAAATTCATGTATTCTAACATGCATGTACCTATTAATACAGGCCAGGTTAAACAGCTATGACTGTAAGGGCAAATGCAATAAGTATTCTATTTTTATAGATATCATTTATATTGATACGTGATAAATATTGCAGTATACGTCAATTCTGCTACGTTTTGCATAAAGAAACACTTACCTTTGATAAACACACAATAATCATAAATCATGCGATGCAATGTATATTGTGGACATGTTCTTTATTGTGAAAAAGGAAACAGTTGATACTGATCCGATGATATGTATACTCAACATTCAAAACAAATGGTTATGAAATCATACTCACAGACTTGGCAATGGTAAAGTTTACATGAAACAAGCCAACAGATTCCAATGAAGAGATACTGTATATTCGCCATATTGATCTGCGTTAAAACTGATAAAACATTTGTTGTACAATAATCAATGGTAAGAGGATTATGAAGGCAGAGGTACAAGGCGCATGTCTGTCACAAGGAAGTATCTTCTTTTATCGGTCAACATCCTTGTTATACCATCTATCATATTTAGCCCCCTTGACAAGCCTAAGAATAGAAAAAAAAACATGTAAACTTTTTCTCGAGTCATTTTAATGAAAAATGGTAAGATATTCAAGGTTCACATAATCAAATTTGAATGATTTATTGCTATGAATGAAAAATCATTATCAGTTTGATAGAGACAGATTTCAGATTACAGATATGATATATGACATTCATATACATCCAGATAAAGATCACTAATGTCAAATATTAATAATTATTTTGTAGTATGAGTGGGCCACGAGTTTTCCTAAACACGGAACAAATAAGTAAGTCACGTTTAATTACGTTGAACCTAGACTTACAAGACATGTCTAGAGAACACAAGAATTGTTAGTTTATTAATATAAATAATTTACAAAATGCTAACGTTCTGGTGTACCGTAATTTTGTAAATTTTCGTAAATAAATCCAAACATTACAAACGTAGTGAAGTGTTTTTGATTCGTCGACACGGAACAGATAAGTGAGTCACGTTTGAAGTAGTTGAACCTAGAGTAACAAGAGATGTTTGGAGAATACAAGGCTTGTTATATTGTTCTAATCTTTAATTTACACAATGGTAACGTTTTGGTGTAACGGAACGTCGCTGTAGGAGACCTATTGTAAATAAATTCAACCATTACGAACGTAGTTAAATGTTTTTGATTCGTTAACACGGAACATGTGAGTGAGTCACGTTTGAAGTAGTTGAACCTTGAGTAACAAGAGATGTTTGGAGAACACAAGGCTTGTTAAATTGTTCTAATCTTTAATTTACACCATGGTAACGTATTTGTGTACTGAGACGTAGCTGAAGGAACTATATTGCATATAAAACCAAAAATGAGGAAAATAATAGTGAAATGTATTTCATTCATTATCTTTTTACTCACGAGTATTTCCTTAATAAATTAAGTTTCTGCATGCGACAAATTATATCTGTTTAAGCGAGCGACTAAAATCATAAGGTGTTATGCTGATATATTGTACTTTGTTAATAGTAGCACTTCCTAAATGCAAAATTAATTTTTTTTGCAAATAATTTTACATAAAGTAATCTTTAATTAAAAAAGGGAAATACATTAAATATAAGAATGAGGATAAAAAGTGGAAATTTCCACTTTTCGACAAGGGTATACAAATTATTATGAAGGCTACTACATGCAATGTGTAGACCAACTCCCAATATTTTCCGTGCTTGCTTTCGGAGCTCCTGCGGCGGAGCTCGATGAACAAATGAGAAATATTTTGAATATTCAACTTATCGTCAAAGAGGACGTTGAACTCCATCTTGGCCATTAAGCAGCAAGCTTTATATACACAGTGGAATATTCTCTCATTTTCCTACATTTAAAGTGTTTATGTCGAGTATAAAAACTAACGTATCTCATATATTTGAGTAAAATATGTTCAGCTTTTCAATGAAATAGTTCGCGCAATAAAATTTATAATTGGTCATTCTTGGAATTTTCATGTATTTCTAATTTACATTAAGGCTTTTGCTATTATACTTATCAATGCCTTGCAGTTTTTAGTCACAACAAATGTAATGTGTAAAATATGTGTTTACTTTTCAGTGTTTTATATTGTATTGAAATAAACATCAATGTGACTTTATGTTAGTAAAAGGCCAATGAGTGATAATATACAGGTGCTTTATACCCGAACATCTTAATTTTTAACAAATTAGGATGTTAAACATGAAAACGGATGTTTGAAACGGGTATTTTTTCTGAAAGGCGTTTTGTGGTAGTTAAATGTAGATGTTACTTGATGATTTCATCATATCATATTGCCAATATGATCATGTACACCTTTGAGATCTAATCAGTCTTTCTACGTCTTGCGCAAGGAACGATTAATTATCTTTGTGTATCGACTACACAAAATTAAATAGTGAATGAAATGAAAACTGTAAGGAGATATTTTATGTATCATTTTTATAATGAAGCAAAATTAATTATACAAACTGTATGAAGATGCATAACAATACATAAACTGCTATAGAATTTCGAAAATCGACAACAAATATCAACATTTGTTCTTGTAAGAAAAATGTCACAGAATAAGTTGTTAGGATGAGACAAAATGTTAATGCAATTTGGTGTATTCATTAAATCAGACTTTACACAGGAGTTGATTGTGATTTATATGATTTGCACATAATGAAATCATTTCAATTCACATGAACACGTAGGTATAAACCTGACGTCATTACATAGCATAAATAAATCGTTGATCGAAGTCAAATACCATATTTCTTCAACAAATATTCCGTGGAAACATGAATAACTAATGCACCCTACGCATTATACAAATAGAATTGACTAATTATACGTTAATATGAATTAAATTTTTCAGTAGGGTTAATGTAACAAGCATCTTAACAAACTACTTACAACACCCATGTACTTCATATTGGTTGTAGCCCTTTGAACGTCCGTGTATTCACAGACAAACTTCTAACTTGAATTCGTCATGTTTTTCGTAATAATTTTGCTTACATTATATGCAAACAATGTACCTACATCAACAAAGATTTGTTTTTTTATCTTGTAAAAAAATCAATCTAAAATGATTACATATGATTGTAATATTTTCATAATATGCAATTTGATATAATTCTATACGACCTATTCCGAATATGATTATAAATCGATATGATAATAGGAGTTTATATAATACAAATGGACTTAAGTTTTCGCAGAAAAAACTGGCTCAGGCGTGCGTGTGAGTTAGTCGTTTTCATATTTCCTCAATGCATTAGAAGCGGTAGTAAAATTACGTTTCTTGGTGGAGAAAATCGTTACCACAACCATCAAATTAACATCCTAAAATCAACAGTTAAGTGTTTTGACATAAACAGAAGTCAGAAACTACATTATTATGTTTAATTTATGCTTCCGGAAAACACTGGAAAAATTCGATACAAACGCAACAATTTTATGGTGAAAAAATTAAATGATAGCTGCTTTCACACTTATTGTTATATGGGACAATCTGATCAAAACATCCCTGTAATTGATTCAAAATTATTTGATAGAACATACTAAATTGAAAGTTTGATTATATATTATTCAAAAACTTAACTATTTGTTTTTAGAGCATCAAACATTTTTAATCAGAATCATCTCTATCAATCAGTTATATTTGAACATAAATCAAGCCAAACACGTAATAAATTTACAATTATTAATATCATAAAAATGTATGTAAATGCATGTGATTATGTACATAGTTTGAAGGTTATTAAAGGTAAACAGTTAAGACTAGAAAAAACGTTATGTAAAAATAAATATATCTAGTCAAATTAAAAGATAATTTCTTCCTTGAAATGATATTAGAGATTAAATGTGAATACATCACACGGAGGAAGATAAGCGAGCATGGCAGTGTAGGATATTAATCATAGGATGATAGTTCTTCTTTTAAGTTGTTAGTTTGTTTAACTTCTGCTTTCTAATTTCTAACCTTAACTATAGGAACAGGGATCTGACAATTGACAGGTGGAGAAGGGGTAACTGTTTAGGGAAGGACGTCAAAGTTGAAAAATATGACACAAGTTTGTTACTAAAGGCAAAAAAGAGGCTGTAGAGGCTGATGATTCAAGTGGTAGCACAAATAGCACTTTACAAAGCACGATGAAAATTGCAGGAAGATGTAAAATATTGGGAGATAGTGCTGTGACAATAAAGACCTACAGCTGTAGGACTTAAAAAAGGTTAGAGCGAAAAAACAGCAGACGGAAGGATATCGCCGTTCCGGACAATACAGTCAAGATTGATGACAAGAAGAACTCAACGACAGGAGAAAGTAGATAAGGAGGAGACAGAGAGACAACACATTATAATGTGGGTGTGACAGTTAAGACAGGAGGAGGGAACATACAGCAAACTGTAGATGGTGACTATAATCATAGGATGTTGAAGATAGGGAAAAGAGTCCTGTAACAATAAAGACAACACGAGATGGAAAATAACATACAAGAGTATGGACAGGGTGAGGAGATGGAAAATAACATACAAGAGTATGAACAGGGTGAAGAAGAGTCAGCGTGAAGTGTGAAGTACAGATCTAGGACGTAAGTACGATTGTGAAGATGAGGAAGACGAATACAGACAGGAGGATATAGAGGATCAGGAAGAGGCGGTCGAGGACGGAAGCGATTGTGACCCAGTCCTGGAAGTCTGGAGACTCCTGGTGCGCCTTCTCCTTTTCCATACGTTCGTTCAGCGCGGATAGACTGTCTGCAACCTTCTGGAAGGACTTTACGATGATACGTAGGTCAGAGTTCGTATCTCCTTCCAAAGTTAGAGACGGAGTACAGAGTTGTTTGTCAGACACGGCGGATGATTCATTGTCAGACAGGATTGACGTTTGGCTCTTTGACAGGTCGTCCTGTAATGTCATATGAGTACCCTATATGATGTATTATCATAATTGAAATTCGAATATAGATCGTATTGTTTGATATTACCATCATTGATATGAGTTTGTGTTTTTATGCGGACGTTGGAAGATTGAAAATGATATATTTGATTTATCGTTGTATTAATGAGGGAGCATTTTAAAAGGCTACCAATATTTGGAATCAATTATAAATAGTAAGCAAAGGATTACTTCTGCATGTTCCCGGAGCACATGTGGTCTCTTGACACGAAGAAGACGCCCTAGCTTCTCCACCAGGATAGTTCGAGCCAAGGGAGACACTTTCCACCCTTCCTCTCCCTTCATGTGGATCTTCATTACCACGACAGATAATACACACGACAGGCTTGAAAGTCCCATCACCAAGGCGAAATACACACCTGAAACCATAATCTTATTAACTGGAAACGAGGAATATTGATTATTTCATATTACATTTTTTAATTATCACACAATTACAAGGTATAAAACGTAACAGCATGAGGTTATATTTATCATTATCTAAAACCACGACCAGAATTACATCACAAAATATATTGAAAGTCAGGCTAAACTTTGTAAACTGGTTTTTCAAGAACAACAACTTGAATTTTGCATTCTACTCACACATCAAGGGTAGAGGTTTTGAGTTTGGAGGCACTATCGTCAGTGTAAGGAACTCGAAGACTGTGAGAGACAAAAGAAGTGTGAGCTGAAGGCCGACCTTCTGTGATGAAGACGGGGGCAGGAAGAACCCGAGAAGGGCCATGGTGCATATCAGGAAGCACGGGAAGAAGAGAGTCAGCATGAAGAACGCGGGTCGTCGCTGGAACTTAACGTTGTAGATTACCTCAGTGAATGTGTGATCATGGTAACGCATGATAGTATTCTCACTTTGAACAGCGTTTAATACCCATTCAGCGTTCTCTACGTAAGCCTTGGTGTATCCATTCTCATGTGTCGTCAAGTTTACTGTTTGATATTCATACACCCAGGGAGCGAACTTGAGTGGACATGTCTGCTTGTCGAAGGGGAAGTAGGTCGTATCAACCCCACATACGCTCTTCAGAAGAGTTGGAAACTTCTGTTTTACCAACCCATTGCTGTATACTTCAAGCTGGTAGAACTTCCGTTCAGACATAGCTATGTTACCTCCAAATGCAGAGCTGAGGAAGAGATTTAGCAGATACTTATAATATACACTAATGTCAAACTATAACCACAATCAGCTTACAAAGAAATAGTAACTATGGGCCCAGGGACTTGTTTTAGTCCCAAATGTGCGCACTCTTTGCAAATGTTCTTTGTTTTTCTTTCACATTTTCCGTCACACTATTTTAGAATGTAAAGAAACATTTATCATTATGATGTACAGATGTGCAATGTGTATGTTTTCGTTCCTGATTCGCTTATTTCATACAAATTGATCATTATGAAATATTAAATATCTGACTCCATAAGTCAAAATATATATATCTCAAAAATATCCATTCTAGCTTCAATAAACTTTATGCACATGTCAACAGTGAACCTAGATGTTACTGTACTTGGTTAAACCTCTATTTCTTGGAATCATGACCAAAAGCGTGACACAATCAAGAAGTCGTTAATCTTCTTTAAGATAATAGATATTAGAATTTTGAAGCGCAAGGGTCAAACCATTGGATTAATTATTTTCTTTGGCATTGAGACCTAATGCCTTTTTTATTTAAAGAGCCACTCCGTGATTTTCATTACATATTATTTACCTTTGATATGAACCTAAATGTCATATGTGGTGATAAAAAATAAAAACATCTTAACTATTCATGTCCAAAAGACATGTATATGACAAATACTGGTTTTCCATGAAAATCTAAAAACAACCTTATAAATGCACAGAGGTGTAGATATCACGTCCAATATACATGGATACTAGTTATATAACCTAACGAACGCTATCAACTCCTAACTGCCCTCCTGGCTGTTTTAGATAAGTCTCCAAAATTACGTTTCACTATTTGACGCGCGCCACTGTCCGGTTTTCGATCATAATTGCGACGTTCTACGTACATATTGTCACTGTAAAAAGCCCAACAAGCTTTATAATGTGTCTTTTTGGTAACAGTCGATACTTCGCGATCAAATGACACCATTGATTAAGTTTGTCATATATGACTCCAACAACTCACGGAGTGGCTCTTTAATGCAATATCAGTATCTGATGCTTCTCTGTCAGCAAATTACTAGCCGGGAATTATGCGTGAGATGTGCTCAACAAAGTTGTGTTCTAACACCGGATGATATTGCACTCCATGAGTCTTGCTTTCATCAGGAGAAAAGAAACCGATAAAGTAAATTCAAATGAAATATTCAAATACATCATGTCATTTACAAGAAATGTTATCATCATTACTGAGTTAATCTTTTTCGGGTCCATCATGAAAATAATTGACTGTTGAAATTCAAATGAAATATACGAACTCATCATAAAGCGTGATATCAGGGGTCCATATGCTGCCAAAGGGGAAGTAAAGTAGGTGTATTCCATCGAAGTCAGCCGGGTTCCACCTCAGACGACAATCGTTCCATCTCTACATCATCAGTAAATAAATATATAGTTATATGTATTTCGGAACAATTTCCTTACTTATTAATGTTTGGAGGAGCAAAGGCATTCAGCCTGTTTAATCTGTTGGATTTATCTCTATGTTACTTTTATAAGTTCAAATAAACTCAATCGTTTTCAACATGTCAACTGCAATCTTTATTATTTATTTTCTAATCAAGAAAAAATCATACATGTACGGACATATCTCCAAGTACAATGCATTATTTCTGATGGCGTGTTCGGAAAATCTATTCAATATTAGCAAAAACACTGTCCTTAAAAGGAAAACGAAATAGAAATGATTTCACATGTTTGTCATATATTGGCAGCTTTTTTACAGTAAGAATTTAATAACTGCAAAGAGACATAAGTTAGTGCCTCTTATAACAATAAAAAAAATATAAAATATCAATCGGGAGGGAAATCTCTCATCTACAAAACCTGAAAGCAGCCCCGACTTAGTCAGGGCTGCTAATTAGTTCAATTTCTCGACTTATTTGCGGTCGAAACTATTGGAACACAAGTTGTGTATCAACGACACAGTTTTGGGGGAATATTCTTTGACTTGAATTAGGAAAGCCACGAAACATCTCAAACGGTGCTGGGCGCCATTTTACTTATGACCGGGTTTCATCCTAAGATAGAACCCTTCCGCTTGTCTTCGTGATAAACGTTCTTCCTTTACTTTATTCAATTCAATACTTAAGGCCACAGGCCTATAGTATAAATATGTTACAAATGTAAAATAGCTTTTTACATGTCACAACAAATTGAATTGAATAAAGAAAATAAAAAATAAAAATAAAGCCTTCTCCCAAAACATTATTATGATCAGTGGAAAAAAGCTCAGTTTGAATTAGTCTTTGTTGCTGAATAAACAGAATTGTATTACAAAGTAGCTTCGCATTAACAGGAAAAACAGTTTTTATATAGGCCTATAAAACCTCCTGGTACACATTGTTAGAATCTTCAATTGATAAAGTAGTGGAAAGATTTAAATAAAATATTTTCTAATATTTTCTATATATACTCACATATCTGATCCACACGTTAGTTGTAAATATTTGCTTGGGTTCATCCTAGTAAAGATAGAAATGTTAAGATCAATGTACACCTGTCTGATTCCGCTTTAATGTACTATGATGAAACTTAAAATGATTAAATGAAGAGGTGTCCACCGTAAGTAATGTGGATGAATGCTTGTAAATGAAACAGGGGCAATCATTATCACCATAATCACCAATATCATCATTGTTAGTGATAGTCTCATAATAATCATTGAAGCTAATATTCTTAATGATAATGTTTCTGTTTCTTAACTATTAAGGAATGATTTATATCATTTAGTAATTAACAGTGACGGGATTAATAAAATTCGAGAAAATGTTTTAAGAATATGAAACTCGAAGTGTCTCAACTTCAATCTATAGACCCCTATGATGTTTTGCCTTTGAGAAGGAAGCGCCTAAATTCGAAACGGACATTTTGGTAGTTTCAAGGGCTTGGCAAAGAAGACCATGTTGGAGCATGGACTGGAGGCATGGTGCGCTTGCTTTATTGCCTTGTTGTCGTCTGACCAGTCCATGGGTTATGGACGTCTGTGTGACCAGTCCATGGGTGTTGGACGTCTGTGTGACGTCTATGCAGTCTCACAGGGTGTGATAGAGTTCAGCCTTGTAGCAGTCTATCCAGCTGAGGGATAAGGACTGAGGAGACTGTGATACGCCAGTCACGTCATGGTGATACTGTTGTGAGATGTCAGTCACGTCATGGTGATACTATTGTGAGATTTCAGTCACGTCATGGTGATACTGTGGTGAGTTGTCAGTCACGTGACACACTACAGCGATATGACAGTAACGTCATGGTGATACGTCACGGGATGGTGATGTGTGTGGGACACTTACAACGCCTTGATGGATCAGCATCTACGTGCTGAGTTGTAATGTGAACTCTGTGTCAATTCAAGTGTATGACTTGATGTAACTATAAGAATGCACTATCGAACTGTCTAAAATTGTTTTGGTATGCATATCTTGTAGATTTTTTTGTTATTTACGAAACCTGACGGTGTTATAAAACTGAGAATTATATACTTATATTTGTACACTTACATGATTTCTGGTTTGCATATGTTTAAATGAAACTTGTTTTGCTTAAGGGTATGCATTGCTATAGGGTGAGCTGTGCAACTGTGCTGAAGTGTATTAATGTGATGCGCAAACGAGGGAAGATGTGCATGTGAGTAGAAAGTGAAGATATGGTTGTTGTACATGTGTATGTATGATAGCGTGTTATGGGTATGCGTTGAGAGTGCATGTGAAGGTGGGTTGCGCATGTGAAGATGAACTGTATGTTAAGTGTGAAGATAGTATTGTGTTTGTATGTTGAAAGTGTTGAGTGAATGGGTAGTTGTCATTTGTTTGATATCTTTTTCTTGAATAAACTTTGTTTATTGTAATTGTGTTATTCATTCTTAGATTAAGCAAGTCACGTGACACCAAACTAATCCCATGCTTCCTAGGAAATGAACATGAGCTGCTATAACCCTTGTATCTGTATGACGACCTTTCATTTTGATAATAATATTACTGAAAAATAGAATAGTAGTACTTTCTTTGAAAGTGGGGTCATTTATCCCTTTCTTTCATGACCATGTAATACTTTCATAAAACCATCCATAACTTCATGAAATTTACAGATCAAACATGATGAAGATTTTCAATAACAATTACAAAACTAGTACTGAGTTATCAAACATTTACCAAATCTACGACTTGTCTGAGCCAGAACTGCATCCCGACATCAACAGGAAGACCAGACCCTGGGCATTCAGGCAGCGTGTCCTTCCAGTAGTCATGAGTCAGATACTTTAATAGCTCACACTTAGTGTTAGAACCTGTGAGTCAAAAATATTGGTTATCAGTGGTATTTGAAAAAACCCTATCTGTACTGAGAGAAGTATTCAGCATTGCATTACCGTTGTTTTAGGCTATAGCTTATGTGTACGAATATTTTTCATGTTTTTTATGTGTGTCATGGCATGAATGGGCCCTGCTTGCATTCGGAGAACTTTTAATCAATGATCAATGATGTAAAATAAATATAATACAAATTGCATCAAGCTGTCTAATCTAATGATCAATTAACGGAATGCAATGTTACGTTAGCGTACCAACTAACAAAGAAAATTCTATTTTTTTGCAATCGACAGGCACCATAGAATACAGAAGAAGCCGTCTGACATCAAGTTATTGAGAATACAGAAAAGAATATCATGAGGCAATGCAGGTGAAGTAAATGCAGAGTCAAATGTACCATAAGGGACACCTCATTCATTCAAAATTATTTTTGGAAATAACAGCAAAATAAATATTGAATTTTAAACTAATATATATTCAATAGCACTTAGTACCGTCCGTCGTCAAACTGAAATGGTGTAGATTTCTGTTCACATCAAAGGAGCCATGGTCTAAGGAATTACTAATATTAGACTGTGAAAAGACTATAGATGATAACACCAGTTTTGAATTACGATTGATGGAACAAGAAAGTGAACATCACCTCAAAAAAGTGTAAGGAATACTAAGAGTCTACACTCGAGGAAGAGATGTATATACCATGTTTAGTGTTGATTTATCCAAAAATGAGATAAGGATATCGCCTTCATAAAATGGACAGACAATGACATGGAAAAAAACTTTTAGTAACGATCGAAGTCGCAAGATGACAAAATATGCAACTATCTACCTTTAGGCAGTTTCTGTGGTCCAGTATTGCTGTTAGCTATTCGAAAGAAATACAAGGATATTTTCTTTTGACCTAAGACGTTGAATAAGACTATGGCTAACTTTTCACTTGCAATTAAGCATCACGATGTGTCACAAATTGGCCTATATTATGGCCTATATATAGTTGTTTATGAAGAACACGACGAATGCATAACACATAAAAGGACAAGTTTATCTCCACAGCCCCATGATATGCAGGTGGGTAATCTGTATATTAATGTATCATGTAAAATTCTTAAATACAAACTGTGTATGGTTTTAGTTAATACTAAACAAAAACTACTAACAACTGCAGAATCATACGAAAACAATACAATCAATTTTAATGTATTACTGTAATCAGCCAACCCCAGGGAATAAGCAATCATTAGCACTGACCATTTACTGGGGGTAACTACCCAGTGGGATTGAGCAAGACACTGCCCATTTACGGGTAACACTTTTGTCCAAACTCTAGGAATGGGCAATTCCGGGAATTGCACACAAGACATACATGTTATGGGAAGCCTTCAACTAAAATGACTTCATATCTAAAATGATTTCACGGACAGAAGGAAACAATCAACAATCACAAATATATACAGGATGTTAAGAATTAGTTTGTCTTTTTGCACCGGCAAAGAAATGATAAGGGATGAATTGACTAGTTTGTAGACAAACCGATACATAGGTGGGATAAAACAAGCTGCACACGATTCAAAATAAAAAATAAAAAATTAAGCATTCATACTTACACACTTGGCAAAGTGAAAGTTTACATGAAACAAGCAAACACATTCCAAGGAGGAGACACTGCATATGCGCCATATCGGTCACTGGTCTAATGTCATTGTGTCGTGAAACAACGTAAAGAGAATGTTGGGGAAGATAAAATTTAGTATTGTATGTATTGTTGTTAAGTGTTATTTGTCAGCACAAGGAAATATTTCATGAATTTGAAGTCTTAGCATCTTGGTCCCGGCGTTAAAACTTAATATCAATTGCTTCCTCATAAATTCACGAGCTAGTGTGTCAATTTGAAGGAAGTATTTTCTGACTGCATGTATGTTTATCTGTAGGCATCATAATAAAGATATCGCATTTTGAATGTTATCAAATATCTCGTTTTTCAACATTTGATGATACTCCGAGGAGTAGTAGGCATTCACAATTGAATAACTATGTCATTTAACATATAAAAGGGCCAAACACTGAGAGTACTAAATTGTGTTTGGCTCATATGATTTAATGAAAATGTAGAGAACCGATTTAACCGTATTTAGGTATGACACAGAGTATAATATATTGCCCTCAAAGGAAATTCATACATGTACAAGGATCATTTCATGTAAACTATCAGACAAAATGCAACTACAAAATGTTTAGGATAACAACTTTTTGATTAAAATTTATGAACATCATGACATACTTAGGTGGAAGTGAACAAAACGAATTCCAAAGCTTTTTCGACAATAACATGAGGTGCAATGTAGTTAACAAGAAGTAATATATACGTCCTTTAGGTTTGTGTTACTTATAAAGCTTCTGTATTGTTTCTTACTGGATCCTGCAATATCTAGTGATGACATCCAGGCCAATGGTAAACATTATCTTATGTCCTGGGTGTTGACAGGATCATTGACCGGGATCTTTATAATCCTCAATATCTTCGTTGTTTCTATTTATTGTTTCACAAAGTTCGTAACCAAGGATAACAAAGTTCATGTCTTTGTCAATGAAGAACAAATCTTTAATTCAAGTTTCCACTGCAAAGTTTCTCTCTACATCAATAATAAATGACATCTTTCACTGGTCCCCAATAAATCGTTATATCTTTCACCCATTATAAAATGAACAAAAAAATCCTATTGAGTTGTATGAATTTTGGGCAATTTCCTCTGGTTGTTGACTCAAACGAAAGTGAAAATGATAGCTTCCGGCACACAGATATGACTATTGAAACAATCTAATCTTTCCTCTTATTTGAAAATAAGAAACATTTTCACGTGAGTTAGAAAAATCGGAAAGGATCGTTCTGGTTAAGATGCAAGTCAAAGAATAATTTGAGATGTTACATATTCAATCAATGAAATATGTGCTGGAAGGGAGAGAAGAACATATGGTGTGCTATGGTTGTAAAAATAAATGATAAGAAACCGGGAATAAAGCGGAAGTATGACAGTGTAGCAGTAATAAAACTAAGATGCGATTAGGACAATAAAATAAATACAAATAAATAGATGCAGGAAGAGGACGAAGTTGTCAAGAAGTGGTTGAGTGCAAATTTAGGTTAGAGTTTGACAGTGAGGACAAATTGGACAAAAACGCTGATAACGGAATTGTAGAAGATGCTGAAGAGAAATCAGAGAAAAAAATAATATGCAATTTTGTCATTAAACGCAATAAAGGTGATAACAGACAACATGATGAAGGGGAAGATTGGAGGGGACAGCCGAGTTAGGAACTTATAGGTGAGTACGACAGTGGCGTCCAGGTATGAAAGCAGGAAATGAAGCAGTCGAGTAACGCAGTAGGAATTGAATGTTATATAAAGGAGAAAAGAAATATAAAAAGAGGTAGGATGTAGATGATTAAGAAAAAGTCTTGAACTTGGGTCTGACATTTTAGTTAAGGAAGACGATTAAAGATAATAGGATGCGGATGATATGAAGCAAGTCTTAATGTTGAGTCTGACATTGTAGAGAAGGAAGAGAATTAAAGATAACAGGATGCGGATGATGAGGAACAAGTGTTAATGTTGGGTCTGACATTGCAGATAAAGTAGTCAATTAAAGATAACAGGATGCGGATGATGAGGAACAAGTGTTAATGTTGGGTCTGACATTGTAGATTAAGAAGACAATTAAAGAAACAGAATGCGGATGATGAGGAACAAGTTTTAATGTTTGGTCTGATATTGTAGATAAAGAAGGCAATTAAAGATAACAGGATGCGGATGATGAGGAACAAGTTTTAATGTTGGGTCTGACATTGTAGATAAGGAAGGCAATTAAACATAACAGGATGCGGATGATGAGGAACAAGTTTTAATGTTTGGTCTGATATTGAAGAAAAGGAAGGCAATTAAAGATAACAGGATGCAGATGATGAGGAACAAGTTTTAATGTTGGGTCTGACATTGTAGATAAGGAAGGCAATTAAAGATAACAGGATGCGGATGATGAGGAACAAGTTTTAATGTTTGCTTTGATATTGTAGATAAGGAAGGCAATTATTGATAAAAGGATGCGTATGATAAGAAGAAGACGGATAAACTAAGAACAAGTTTGAAATTTCATTGTGAACTTGTGAACATGAGAAAGACCATTAGAGCCAGAAGGATTAACAGTAGATCAGGAAGTCAAAAGTCGAGAAAAGGACAAGGGAGTACATGTGGTAGTGAAGACAAAAAAACCACTAACAAACAGCAAGTTTGAAGAATATGTATGAGACACATCCTATAAAGCAGGCGACTTTATTTATCTTGCTTTATTTGAAACAGTACCCTCTTGTTGTACCCTTGAAGATCTCCCATTCATTGGATTAACATTGAAAGTCCCTTTTCTAATAATAGCACGCCAATCAAGGAGCGCGTCTCATAGATCCGTAATCCTTGATGTATATGTTATGTTTGGCTCTACGATTGTGTCGAGCATGCTTGTTGAAACAAAAAACATCACTACTGCTGCCTCAAACTGTAACGTTTTGCTGCTTTGTTTCTGTATTTTCATGTTTTGTATATATATGCTATAACTGGATGAGTATTCATATGAATACGCTGATAAAGTCGATGTTGTATCAATATGATAGGCCTAATTTGGAAATAAATCACAAAATTTGTTTAAAGTTCATTACTATTCCTCTGTTCAGTGTCTATCTTAACTTGATAGGACACAACACAGTGTAAAGCCGAGGTCACAAATATTTGGTGTATCCACCTGGATTCGAACCCGCAAAAGTGTTCACTGGATCTATAGAGAAGCCATGGACTTTGCTGTGATTGGTAGCTAAAGCCTCTTCCAGAAAGTAAGAGTTATCTCGCGAAAACGGAACTCTTCAGTCGCCTGAAAAACAAAAAGCACGATGTCTGCTCATTCCTTCACCCCTCATCTTCTGAAATAAATGGAACTTTCCAACTTACGACATGTTTATGAAGCTTTGATAACAAAATGATAAAGTTATAACCTGCCGATAGTTAAATATAAACTACGTTTCAAATATTTGAAATACATTTGATACAAAGGGATAAGGGTTATTCACAATGCAAAATATAAAATATCCTTATCCAGCAACACAATCGCAAAAGCCAGACTGGACCTTAGACGAAAACTTCGATAGGCAAACCCAGATGTCTTTTCCTTCTTCTTACCAGGGAAAGAGGGTAGGCATTTACATCTCACAAAACAGTGACTAGACTCCTGGCTGATTGCATGATATTGTAGTGTTAAAACATGTCCATCTTCGTAGAAAACGCTTGCTTTTGTGAGTTCTTTTTTAGCTGAAACAATCTGTTTATCGAAGGTTTTTCTACTCAAAACTAAAAAATTGTAAGGTTCCTTGTCCGTGAAATGTGGAAAAACTGATGCATTGGAGTTCCATCCGGTAGACAGCGACGAAGGATCAGGCAGTTGTTCGCCCAGTGGAGTGATTAGCATAGAACTCGAATCCGGGTTTCCAGTGTCACAAACTGTTTCATAGTTATATCCCATATTATGATCACATTTAACACGTTGAATAAGTTGCGACTTGTTCCCGGGTGATGGCAAGTTGACATCCTTAAGGTATTCTTGAAGCTGAGCCTTCGTTATTTTCAGTTCGTTGTCATTCAGCCACATCAAAACGTCATTTCCCGCTATGTTGATACTTACGTGACGCACCGAAGTTTATGACGTTAAGTGACGATAACTCGAGGGAAGATAACTCTGACTTACTGGAAGAGGCTATATTTAGAGTGAATTGAAGATTTGTATGGGTAACATTATAGGAGACTATTTAAAAGTTAGGCGAGTGAAATACCGTGGATGAAGGAGATACAGAAGTGTACGTAAGTAAAGGATGAAGAGGAGAAAGCAAAGCAAGAACTAGAACATGAGTTTGAAAATAAACACGAGGAAAACTATTATGGACAGGAGGAAGTAGAGGATGAGGAAGAGCCGGTCCAGGACGGAAGCGATGGTGACCCAGTCCTGGAACTCTGCTGATTCATGATGTATCTTCTTTTCTTCCAAATGTTCAATCAGCTTGGAGAGCTTTTCTGCAACGCTCTTGAAGGAATTGATGTTTGCGCTGAGGTCAGAGCTCGAACTTTCCTCCAGGGAAACAGACAAGGATGTCATTTGTCTGCCTGACACCACTGACGGTCGTCCGTTAGAATTGGTAGATGTTCGTTTCTTTGATGCAACTCCCATTTTGTTGTTAGAGAGGTCGTCCTGTTATTGTATATCAATTTATATATATTTATATATGTAAAGTTTGAATTGAAATTGAATTGTAATTTGACGATACAGTAAATCGCATGATAGCGCTTTAATTTATATTACGTTGTGTCTTTAAGTCAATTTTAGTTTTGTCAATTTCGAAGTGGTGAAAATATACAAAATTAGCTTGTTTGTCTTGTTTAATAGCTCTTTATATGGGAGGACAAGAAGGATATTTTCTATCAAAAGGGTTCACATTTGTTCCTCATGAAATTCGCTGCATAATTGATAGCAACATGATAAAGTCTTCAATTTACCTGTGCGTGTTCCCGAAGCAAATGTGGTCTCTTGACACGCAGGAGACGTCCCAGCTTCACAACCAGGATAGTTCGAACCAAGGGAGACACTTTCCACCCTTCCTCTCCCTTCATGTGGATCTTCATTACCACGACAGATAAGACACACGACAGGCTTGCACGTCCCATCACCAAGGCAAAATATACACCTGAAACCAATATTTTACTCATCGAAGACGGGGATAATTTACTTGCCCTTTTGAAATGTGAGCAATCTAAACTGTAAACGTAATTACATATTTACAACTGTGATTGCTTGAGACTATCTTTATCGAGAACCTGATAAAATCCTCACACACTATGTTTGGTTGTTTTCAGTACCAATTTCTCCTCATACGATGATATATTTCGGTACTGTACCATGAGTTATGGATTGTATCCAGTTCAAACATATATTCTACTCACACATCAAGGGCAGAGGTTTTGAGTTCGGAGGAACTATACTCATTGTTAGGAACTCGAAGACTGTGAGAGACAAAAGAAGTGTGAGCTGAATGCCGACCTTCTGTCCAGAGGAGGGGGGCATTAAGAACCCGAGAAGGGCCATGGTGCAGATCAGGAAGCACGGGAAGAAGAGAGTCAGCATGAAGAACGCGGGTCGTCGCTGTATCTCGACGTAGTAAATTACCTCGGAGAATGATTGATCGCTATATCGTTTGATGGTACTCTCGCTTTTCATGGCGTTCAAGACCCATTCAGCGTTCTCTACGTAAGCGCTTGTTACCCCATCTTCACCTGTCGTCAAGTTTACTGTTGGATATTCATAAGCCCAAGGACTGAACTTGAGTGGATATGTCTGCTTGTCGAAGGGGAAGTAGGTCGTATCGATACTACACACACTCTTCAGAAGAGAAGGAAACTTCTGGTTTACTCGCCCATTGCTGTATACTTCAAGTCGGTAGAATTTCCGTTCCGACATGGCAATACTGCTTCCAAATGAAGAACTGAAGTATAGAGATTGCAAATATATACCACAACAATGGTCTTTTAAAGAGAGCTTAGACTATTTCTTATTCGTAACATGTATTACAATCTTTAAAAATAGAGCCATGGGCTCTGTAGCTCATCAGACTTTTGATAGAAATAGGTGTTGTGGTTTACACCATGGGGTCATGGGCAGTGTAGGAAAGATAGCCTGTCCCAACGTCCGAGTTATTCACAATCAAATAAAAAAGGCCCATTGCCCATTTGGGGTCAAGGGGTCACCGAACCTACAATTCAGAATCCCCATTGTCCAAGGAGTCTACACACAACTATTAAGCTATCAAGCCCTTTTGGAACTGGAGAAGAAGATGAAAGTAGGATTTTAAGGTTTTGACCCCTGTTACCCCATTTGGGGTCAAGTGGTCACCAAACCTACAATTTAGAATCCCCAGTGTCCAAGGAGTCTTCACACAATTTTTCAGCTCTCTAGACATTTTGGAACTAGGGAAAAAGATGAAATTAGGTTTTTTAGGTTTTGACCCCTGTGACCCCATTTGGCGTCATGGGGTCACCAAACCTACAATTTAGAATCCCCGTTGGCCAAGGAGTCTACACACACCTTTTCAGCTCTCTAGACCTTTTGGAACTAGGGAAAAAGATGAAATTAGGTTTTTTAGGTTTTGACCCCTGTGACCCCATTTGGGGTCATGGGGTCACCAAACCTACAATTTAGAATCCCCGTTGGCCAAGGAGTCTACACACACATTTTCAGCTCTCTAGACCTTTTGGAACTGGAGAAGAAGATGAAATTAGGTTTTTCAGGTTTTGACCCCTGTGACCTCATTTGGGGTCATGGGGTCACCAAACCTACAATTTAGAATCCCCGTTGGCCAAGGAGTCTACACACACCTTTTCAGCTCTCTAGACCTTTTGGAACTGGAGAAGAAGATGAAAATAGGTTTTTTAGGTTTTGACCCCTGTGACCCCATTTGGGGTCATGGGGTCACCAAACCTACAATTTATAATCTCCAGTGCCCAAGGAGTCTACACACAACTTTTCAGCTCTCTGGACCTTTTGGAACTGGAGAAGAAGATGAAAATAGGTTTTTTAGGTTTTGACCCCTGTGACCCCATTTGGGGTCATGGGGTCACCAAACCTACAATTTAGAATCCCCGTTGGCCAAGAAATCTACACACACCTTTTCAGCTCTCTGGACCTTTTGGAACTGGAGAAGAAGATGAAAATAGGTTTTTCATCTTTTGACCCCTCTGACCTCATTTGGGGTCATGGGGTCACAAAATCTACAATTTAGAATCTCCAGTGCCCAAGGAGTCTACACACAACTTTTCAGCTCTCTGGACCTTTTGGAACTAGAGAAGAAGATTAAAATAGATTTTTAAGGTTTTGACCCTTGTGACCCCATTTGGGGTCATGGGGTCACGAAATCTACAATTTAGAATCCCCATTTGCCAAGGAGTATGCACATAAAATTTCAGCTCTCTAGAGTCATTGGTTCTGGAGAAGAAGTCGAAAAGTGAAAAGTTTACGGACGGATGGACGGATGGACGGATTGACGGATGGACGGATGGACGGACGCCGGACGCCTTGCCATGCAATAAGCCCATCGGGTCTTTCAGACCTGATGAGCTAAAAATTCAAAGAAATAATTCACATTTTCTTCCATTTCTTTGTTACAAGATGTAGAAAATGTTCCTGTATCAGTTGTTCGCAAAAAAATCGACATATTTACCTCATTATGCTACCATTAAATGCATGGAATGAAATGATTCCTTCATGCTTGACACCAGGGGTCAATTGATTAATAAAATATGATGTATACCAACTCGTCATAAAGCGTAACGTCCGGCGTCCAGATGCTGCTGTAGACGAAGTAGAGTAGATCTATCCCATCATAGTCAGCAGGGTTCCACCTTAGACGACAATCGTTCCATCCCTTTGTAAGCAATTAATGAATTATTGTGCTTTTCTCTTCTCTAATGCATAAAGTCATTTCATTATTGTTTTTCAAGGTTAATTATCATTTTATATTCGTGCTATCTATCTGAGAAAATTCTTTGCAATTTAAATTATATTTGACTGTATGTCATATCTAAAATAAGACATATACTCACAAATCTCACCCACACGTTTGTTGTAAAGATCTGTTTGGGTTCGTCCTAAGGAAAGATGTAAATGTTAAAATCAAATTCATAATTTTATCTGTACTTTGAAATACTTTGAATGCGCCTTTTTAATAATGACACCCTTTCATTATATCCTTTGATTCAGATTGTTAGTTTATATCCCTTAAAGTTTCTTACTGTATGTACATGACATGATGGTTTGACATGGTCACTTCACTTAATTGGCTTTTTTGCAACTTTAAACCCTGGAGATGTGAAACAGATTTTGAACATTTTTTGCCTTTGAAGTGTCGTGTTTGTTTTTGATGTACTGTCAATCGAATACAAATATTCTCATTCCCCTTTATGTGGTACATCGACAGGCGAACATAAGCCTTTACGGTTATTGGTTTTTTTTAATTCCTTAAGCAAATTAGTGACAGGTTAAAGTAGCCAGTCCACCTTTGGATAAACTGCTTTTCCCTTTTGGATGCTTGTAAAAGGGGCAGGATTTCGGAGATTTAACACCCTAAGTATATGATGGTATGCTGCAAATTCACTTTAAAAGCTTGATGAAAACATTGCATAATTTTGAAAATATCTATCGTAAATTTGTGCTTGGAAGGTTTTATTTTGCTACCCTGACAAAAGATTAAAAAACTTATCTTCCAGTAATGAAAGTTAGCATTTACCAAATCCACGACTTGTCTGAGCCAGAGCTGCATCCCCACATCAACAGGAAGACCTGACCCTGGGCAGTCAGGCAGCAAGTCCTTCAAGTAGTTGTGAGTCAGATTGTGCATCAGCTCGCACTTAGCGTCGTAACCTGTGAGTTATGACGCATTATAAAACATGGCACAGCAAACTCTGCCTTCCTCTGTCTGGACTAATACTGATGTCGATTCAATTAAGCTCGAACTTGGAACTACCGAAAGGGACACAGAGTATATTTTTTTAGACAAATTTGTTAAACTTTATTAATGATGTTATGTTATAAAGAAGTATTGCTTAATTCTAAATATCACAATCATAGATCTTATCAGTTCATCATAGTGACAATAGACTTTGCACTTTGACTTTTTCCTTAAATTGGTTCGTGTTTATTGGCTTTGCTAACAAGCATAACGGTATGTTATGTAGGCACAGCAAACTCCTAAAATTACATCATCACATTACTTAACATAGTGTTGATATATAATGCAAAGTTCAATAGTTCTAGAAGAAAAGAGTGAATAACAAATCTAACATAATCTGTAGATATCTCAAATCATACTGCTATTTGATGAAAACAAACATACTCACACTCTTGACAAAGGAAAACAGGGAGACGGTAAAAATAATTACAAACCAAGGCAGTGAAAAGCCAGAAAGGTGACCCAATAATCGAAACGACGACAAATACCTTATCAAAACTGCTAAATTTATCATTAAGTAAGATTGGTCATTGAAATACCTAGTCAAAATTGTTTCATCATTATTGTAGTTACCAATGACTTGCGTCTTAATCAACCGTTGCAAGAATAATTTTCAATATTCAGCTTCGTAAAACAATTAAATGAAGTATGAAAATTACTTTGATGTCAAACATTTAACAATCTCGGGCACGGAAATTGGTCTATCGTTTACAATGTGTGAAATAAATTATATATTTACCCTGTATGTTGTTTAAACGTATCTTCATGTCGTAATTTTTGAATAGGTGAAAAGCCGTCCAATGAACAGGCTGGATACTATATACCATCAAAGATCAGTATTTATCATAAATATCAAAACGGGAAAACATCATCTTTGTAAGTGATACATATCTGAACACAAACTGAAGGGATATTTTATGATATTTCAAACTTCTCAGACAACTAATCATTTGACTAATTTTCTTTAAGAAATCATTTATATATATGTACTTTCCGAGAACAATAGTACTTACCTTAATGACAAAATGCCAATCATATCTAATTAATGTTGTTTTCACGAAGAATCTGTCAACAATAGCTAGTAAGGTTTAATGGCACTCATTACACCAAATTAAATTATTGAGTTTAGATATTTGTATGCATAATTCAAGAACAAATTTTAAACCGAATTCATTCTAACTCCTGACCATTTCAATTGAAAACACCTAGCTTTTTGTTCATGAATAATAAGATATCAACGACCAAAAATTACAGAAAAGTTTTCAGTAGATAAATAATGAAATGCTCAATGCGCAAACTTTCAGTAAGCTATTAACGAGCGGTTTAAAAGTTCTGGCTACATCTGAGTCCAGATAGAAATTGCTTCCATGAGAATAAAAAAAATAATCAGCACCAAACAATTTTAATCACCCCGATGAAAATTGAGGGATACAATAGAATATATGATAAATAAAATGTTCATGTCTAATGAGTTATTTCATCTTTCTCTCATTAGATATCGCAATTAATTGTAATTTAATTCGAAGTTCATTTCCACAAAAATACGTAGAAAGAACCCTGATTATGTTTACGGACTAAATGAGTCTAACGAACAGGGCTTGACAATCTAACGAATCACAACCAATCTTAGGCCCTACTGCTCAAAGGGAGGTTACTCTAATTTGTTGACATCTCCGGAGTTTGGTCAAATGAAGAGCCTCGTAAATTTGTTAAGAAATGCGGGTCAGTCGAAGATGAACGATGATGAACCTATTCAAGAACAGAAAGCTGATGATGCGGAGAAATCAAACATTGAGGAAGATTCATCTGAAATGAAAATTTTAAATGAAACTATTTATGGTAGGTTAAAAACTAAAGCCAGCAAATGGACGGACATGAGAACCTCAGATTTCGTGCACTTCCCGAATCTATTTTATTTAGTGTATCAAATGATCAAGTATTTTTTATATGAAATTTAACTTAAAAACACGTTGCAGAACAATCAATTTGTACTCTCAGAACGATAGATACAAAGTAATATTTCTTACTGGGCAAATAACTTAGATAAAATGTATAAAAAGACTTGATCAATGTGATCTAGATTAGAAACTATTAGAAAGTTATGTGGATGAGACTTTTTAGCATGGTTAGTGTTTGAACTTAAATTGTTGAATGCAGTTGTTTAGAAGTTAGCAAATTACATTCTATCGATTCAAATACTTATATAATTTAAATTATCTAATAACAATTAACTCATTTGAAGTGACTGTTACTTCCAGATATCATCCGTGATATCCGTGACCCTGAGAAGCCAGAGACCCTTGAAGAGTTGAGTGTGATATCAGAGGAAGGTGTCTCCACGTCCAGACTGACCGATGGCCAGCTGATGGTCAAGATCACATTTGTACCCACAGTACCTCACTGCTCACTTGCTTCTCTCATAGGTATATAGTTATCATACAACTTGCGGTAAAGCACCTTTAGCACACTTAGCATCTTTGCCCTCCAAAAGCACAGAGACAGTAAAGCACATTTATCATTTTTTTTTAAAATCACATCATCATTTATATGACCAGTGCTGTCGGGTAAAGCTACGCACCTAAGAGATTCATGTTTAGTCTTCCGATGAAAATGCAGTATATGAGATAAAAGGATGTCATTGTTAAAGTTTAGATCTTCACTGATAATATCAATGTAAAAATACATGTTAAATGTGTTTGTCAGTGATACTATAAGTTTTCAAAAGACTACACCCCTATTCCTATGGGTCGGCATCTGTAGAGTGCAAAAATGTGTATTAGATTTATCATTATATGTTATATCCACACGCATCTCTGTAAAGATGTATACATATTGTATATATATGTGTATATCATTGTATATGGGCCAGAGGCCTCAAGTACAATAAACTTCTTTTGACTTTGACTAGAGTAATGATACGTAGGCAGCGTTTGAACACACCTAACATTTCCATTATGATGATTTTGATAGATTTTAAAATTTGTTTCTGCAGTTTAGGGAAGGATAAACCAATAGTCCGATCAATATTTTGATTTCCATTGACAATTGTTATGTGAAAAGGCAAATTGTTTGATGACTCCATATTTGCTAGGTATTTTGTCAGTTTTAACCAATTTGGCAGGCAATGACGCGACTAATCTACATTAGTACCTTTTAAAAAATTCCAAAATGCCTAAGGATGCAATGACATCAATCTATTATAACCTAACACTCATCCTAATTTACTATGTTAATTTTGTGCAAGTGCGTATCTTTATCCTCTGCGTATCTTTACCCAACACGGCTGTATATTGAATTGCTATAAAAAAAATTTATCTTTCAAATTATACTATAGGCCTGCTGTATTTGTA